>OY759269.1:36762995-36860495 GCA_963662155.1 Lamellibrachia columna | reverse complement strand
AGAAGGTGGCAGCCCTGGGTTATTCTGGTGCTAAAATCTCTTTGAAAGAGGATGATGTGCCAACATTATTCGCAGTAGTGGTCGCTATGTTGATGCCACCAATCCGTAGAACACAGGCAGCGACACGGACGTCGACGACCACATTCCACCTAGGATCAAAGCGAGCTGTCAGCGTGGATACAGGTGATGTCGGCTCACGGTGAATTCGGTCCGGTGAATTCGGACAACCTTCTTTCGTTCGACCAGCAACTCTGGTAACTTCGGCCTCAGAACACAACGGACACAGTGGTCTCGACCCAAACGGTTGTGTACCGAGTACACGAAGCGTAAATTGTGTCTTACAAGGCATTGATTTTGTTAATTGATTTATTTCCACATTAACCCGAAATTGTTACTTTGTAACCGCTTTGATAGCTCTCGCTTCCTTTCGCATAAAATACGGCGCTATATATTTTTTTCATTTTAACAAGCAGTCAGCGAGACGATCATTGGAACTCATACAATTCGTTGGTTCCTTAAAATTCATATAGTATAATAAATACTACATTACACCAAAAATTATAATATAACAAATTACAAAAACGAAAGCTAGCTATATCTTCTAGGCCTAGCTCAGCGAAGCTAGGCATAGGATATGGCAAGTTTTTGTTTATTTTGATCTTTATATGGAAATAAGAGTAATGTTTGACCACGTCACATATGTATGAGTATGGTAGATATATGAGACGTTTGGCAGCACTATGCGGTCGTTTTTATGATCCGGTCAGAAAGTAAACAAGATCGAAGACAAAGGCTACTGGCGCCGCTGAACTGCTCCGAAAGATCCAAATTCGAATATGATTCGATATCACTTGCCGCTATCCGTTCGAAATCGTTAATTATACTTTTTATTATGGAAAATTGACATCGCTTTCACTCGCCATAGTACCCGAGTGAAACTATACTGTAGTATTGTATAGAAATCACTGACTGAATGTAAACCCATAGAGATAGATATAGACTAGAGAGGCTGTTGTCTATCTTTAATGCCGTGGCCATCTTGGAATTCCAAAACAGCGTAACCACGCAGAAAGTTATTCGTTCTTGGTACGAGCGATTATCCAGCGTTTTCATTAAAGTATCGTTCCAACTATGATGGTTAAAATAATGTTCCAGTTTTCTTGTGTAATCTAAACGACAACGCACATGTGTATCTGCAAACATAAATATATAAGTACATATGGCACATTTTAAATACATTCATACAAATTACAGAAGACGTAATGTTGTATTTTTTATTTCCCATCTTTCATTTAGTGCGCTAAGCATTGTGTGAACAAATGTTTTTTTTTACGAGTACCTCATACTCACTCGATGCGCAATATCATGTAAAACAACTGTCTAAACTCTCATTGATAACTTACCGTGACTTTTGAAGTTTGCCAACATGACTTGCGTGATCGTCAACGGCAGTATTAGTTTATCGAAAGTAACAACTGAATGGACCATTCTGTGAATGATGTTAGTTATATTTCATATATTATATAAACATGATGCACCGATTGTTGCTGATATCGCCTTTAGTAGCACAACCAATCTCAAAATATAAAATGCTCGTGTGTAACTAATATTATTAAAATGTGTTACATAACTCATTATTCAGCCGGACCAATTTTCAAGTATTTAATAATCTTACTAATTATTCTCTTATACGCATTTGAATAGTAGCACAAACTGAAACTTGTAATCAAATACATAAACAGAAATACATAAATATTCATTAATGTCAAATAAATTTGTATTATCCAATGTTATTTGAGCTATGACATTGTAGACACTAGTATTACATTGTATTGTACTATCCTATTTTATCTTATTTTAGTTGTTTAGACACTATCGCGGCAACGCACAACTACAACGTTTGTACTATACGTAGATGGTTCTCGCCAAAAACCCTCCAGGGTTTCCAGAGAATCTCCACTGTTACACCGTAATTTAATTATTTTCTTTTTTTACATTATGCAATATTGTCATGACCAAAATGCGTGTGTATGTGACTTAAATAAAGTTCATTAATTAATTAATTCATTCATTCATTCATTAAAACATGTTAGCTATTGCGTTGTTGTTATTCCCTTTAACTCAACCACCGTAAACCAGAAATAACCTGGTCGCCTCGGCTACTCGGGGTGTAGGAGAACGAAGACACTTGCTACACGTCCAAATGTGAGACAGTAGAAATATATTAACATAATATGTTATGCTCCACAGCGTGCCAAAAGTGTAAAACCGCCTGTAATGACGTCACCGGCTGTGACGTTTGTGACCCGGGCAAGCAGCAGCCGGACTGTGTAAACGGTGTGTATCATTACAATAGTGTGTTTTAATCACGTGAAAGGTCTGCACTGTTACATCTTTATTACATGCGAAGTTCACATTCTCAAAAATAATATTTTAAGGAAGTTTCTTTAATGCAAATACCTAACTAAAAATTCATCATGCCTATTTCTATCGCTAATCACGTAGTTTCACTAAATCGTTTTTATGAACATTAATGGTAATATGGAAGATAATAGACGTTGTTACCAGATAAAATGCGTTGGCTTATGGAAATATATTATAGTTTTGAGAATTGTTTGTGTACATTGGCAGCCGTTGCGTGAATAAGGGACCGCCCAACTATATTTGTATCCAAACTAATGTATCGTACATATGGACATTTTAATTTAATTGTTCTCCAGACTGCGACCCGGGAGCTTACGGGAAGAACTGTGAAGAAGACTGCGGACATTGCAAGAACAAGAAACTTTGTGATGTTAAGAATGGAAATTGTACCAGCGGCTGTGAAGCGTGGTACACATCAGTTTTTTGCAAAACATACATACGTAAGTTGAATGCACGCATGCAAATTAAACGCACGCACGCAAGCACGCAAGCACGCAAGCACGCACGCAAGCACGCACGCACGCTCTCAGGCCCGTTGGCGCGCGCACACACACACACGCACGCACGCACGCACGCACGCATACACACACACACAATAATTATAATATATCCACGAAAATGGTATTATTATTATACGAATACCTTATCAGTATAATTAATTGTTTATTTGTGATGTTAAGAATGAAAATTGTACTAGCGGCTGTGAAGCGTCAGTTATTTGCAAAACATACATACGTAAGTGGCACGCACGCCCGCACGCCCGCACGCACGCACGCACGCCCGCACGCACGCACGCACGCACGCACGCACGCACGCACGCACGCACGCACGCACGCACGCACGCATGCACGCACGTGAGTGTGTTTTGGAGTTTTACCGTAATTAATAATACTAACAGTTAATGCCATATTATATATTTTAAGGTAATTATTTCGCTGCAATGATAACAATAACAATAATAATAATAATACAGGGTAATATATATTCATGAAAATTGTATTAGTATTATACGAATCAAATACGTTATCAGTATAATTAATTGCTTATAATTTTAACATCCTTGAAGTAATTGCATGCGTATTCGACAAGAGCGTATGTGTTATTCCATGCGTCATCGATTTAAAACTGTATCCACAGAAAGTACGTATTTTTTACACTAGACACCCCGTATTTTGAATCATCGGACAAGCCAGAAGTTGACAACATCCATAGTTCATCAGTGACAGTGAGGTGGCCGACAGCTAAGAACATCTCTTCTGGTCTGGAGACTCACTACTACTACATCGTCTGGCTTCTAACTGAAGGAAAGACGTATTTGAATACAACCAAACAACCACAAACATCAAACACGGATCCGTTTGAATCGCACATCGCCGGACTACAGTTCAACATGCACTATTCAGTCAAGGTTGAACCTTATCGCCAACAGAACGAGCTCCGTGATGCTGGAACAAGTACCGGCGTCACCAGGTTCAAAACTACTTGTACAGGTAAGTGGATATTATGTGAATGTATATTTCTAGCGAATACGCTCGCGTTGAGGTGATACAAATCAAAACAACAATTATACTAACTTATAAATATTACACCTAGTTGCAAACGTTTACATTAATTTAAAATACCATTAATTAATTAATTAATTAATTATGTTTTTTTGCGCCTCTGAGCTCAGGCTCCTGAGAATATAGGCGCCATACAATTTTATTATTATTATTATTATTATTACTATTACTTGATGCACTTGATAAACTTAACTATAACGGACATTCAGATAGGGCATAACAAACACTTTAAGTGAACTATTAATCAATAAAGTTTCCAATTTATATTATCCTTTCAGAAGAGCGCTAACCGCTGCAGGTCATATATACTTTTTAAAAAACATGTTTAACTACGGTACACATAAATGCTAGAATTCGTAAAATTGGAAGGTATTTTACGCAGTGAAAGTGAAACCTACACCACACTTGCTTTCATCAACACATGCCCACGATTCTACTCGCTGCTTGGCAAACAATGTCATGTTCGAATTATTACGTGACACTACTAATCGAGTTGGCAACTATGTTTTATGCACACGATTCCAATTATCTGCGCGGTGAACCAGAGGCAAACTGAAAACATTCGCTCGTAAGAAACATGTATCTTTTGCGGACATACATACACTGATGATGGATGTTAGTCTTGTGTTATAGAGTAATTACACAACATTAGAGCTTCGACATTAAACGGATTTTGACTATATCTAGCTGCATAAATGTTATCTATATAAAACAGTGTTCAAACAGTTGCATACTTATTATTAGTTGTGTAAACAGTTTAATGTTAGATGGATGCTGACCAAATTTATTGCAAATATAGTAAATTCGAATTATTGCTATGGTATGGATGTACTATCCTTTTTACATTCAGCAAGAGCAGCTGTATTGTAATTGCAATAACGTTGTGCTATAATAATATAATCCACGTTTGGTTTCAGCGCCAGACACCCCCGTCATAGAGAACGTGACAATGTCAACGCAGGACGGCTCCACTAACGCAAACATCAATGTGACGTGGAAGGTCAGTAGCGTCTGTTGAACTTAACTTAATGTATTTTCTACACACGCGCCGTCTCTATTTTTTACTAAATGTTTACTCTGTGGTTTAGTGTACCAATGTAGTACCTTCTAATGCCACAACGATCATACAGATTGTGTTAGTAGCATCAGTGGTGTTGGGAAGCACATGGGAAGCACAGGCTGGGTGGCGAGTGAAAAGGAATATATCTTATTGCAATTTTTGTTTGCACGTTAAAAATATGTATGTTTTCTGTTGAAGACAACCACCTGCGGCATACCATCCCCAACCAAAGCCAGCCCAATATTACACACGGGCCTTAGTTGTTATCACAGCTGTATAAAACTGTATGATTATGTTGATTGCCACTTACTCTTTTATAAAATTATCAAATATCACATCAGCTGTCATGATTTCCAAGGTGTTTCGATAAAACCTGTTGCCAATGTTTCAATGTCTATGTTTTGTACATTATCATGATCGGTACATCTATTCACTGGAAAAGTTGTCTGTGTAGACCGAACTGGGAAGTATTCAACTTGATTATTCTCTCCTCAAAACTTGGCATACTAATGAATGGAGGAATTAATTATTCTTATTCTGGTTCATGTGTAAATCCGCAATTAATTTCTTTCGCATTACATGTAAAAATAATTATATAATGTCACACGTCACATCTTGCTTGTTTTATCTTTGTAAACAGACGATGAAACACAGTGGGTGCGATCAAATGGTAGGCGTAGTTGTGTATTATAAAGTCCAGACAAATACTCTTTGGCAACACAAAGAGGCCGATCGAGTCAGCGACACACGGCTGACACTACATTGTGTTAACTACGACGTGTACGAGGTGAAAGTGTCGGCTGCGAACAACGAAGACATCACCTCTACCAGCGAAACATTCATCGCAAACTTCTTAACAAGTAAGTCGATTTTGTTTATATTTTATATGTGCCATTCTACAATGATATGAAACTTTTTGTCCCCAGCCGTTCCTCGTGGTCCATTTTGCTTTTCACGAAAGTACTCAGATGTCCCTACGTATCTCCCAGTCAGAACTTTGTCTTTGAGAAATATACAAATGGATTTTTTAGCACTTTATATTTTAAAACATGAACACATGCAAAGGTGACATATTTATATTGTATTACACATTATTGATATCAATGAAGCGCAGCTGTTTTTTGGTTACATTTGAAGTTTGCCCCCAACTTTTTATGTCGTAACGGAGACCAAATATCGCGGCTAATCAGAATCATTGCAACAAAATGTATAATTGTTTTAAGTTGGGTCGTTGCCATGGAAATCGTGGCCAGATTTTATTTGGAGGATGGTTTTGTACTTTGGCATTTCTTAAATGTTTGATCAAATTCACTGAAAATTGGCCTGCAGCTTGTATACACCCTCCTACAACTACTATTATTACATTAATATTTTCAGAGAATAATACCATTGTAGCATATACTCTCATCGATAAACTCTCCAACCTTTGTAGAGATTACGCATGACCTGTTTTGTTATGGTGTAGACACATAGAAATGGGTATTTGGGTTCATATGCGCAAATCATCAAATTATGTACGCAAAGACCTTTGCTGACTATTAAATGTCAGTAAAAAAAAAAAATAGTATTTCTAACGGAATCAGTTGCACTTCTTATTGGAGTCAAATGTTCACATTACTGCAATCAACATTATGATGTGTTTGCGGACTCTTTGTTTTCAGCAGAAGTGACGCGTGGACCACCTCCAACTTTTCGGTTTGTCTTCGATAATGGCATAAAAAGAATATATGAAGAACTTTCACAACATTGGAGATTTATGTGTTTGGACTGTATTGTTTTCAGAAGTGAAGTGTGGACCACCTCCAACTGTGCCGCATGCCAAGGCGGAGACGACCGGGTCAATATATCTGGACAGAGCGACGTACACGTGTGAGTCCGGCTACTACAGCGAAGGACCACAGAACCACCTCGTCTGCGGCAATCGCACAAAGTGGGAGGGTGACGAGATCGTGTGTAGAGGTAACCCAGTTTGTATTTCATTCTGTGTCAGGGTCTTTATTGTGGTTCACAACTTCACAGACTTGATCGTCCATAAATCTGTGTATCAAGGATTAGTTTGCCTGGGACTGGGTGGTTGGGTGGGCAGATAAAAAAGGATAAATATACAAATTAAAAAAGATTCGCTCAGTTAGGCTGAGTGAGAAGAAAAAAATGCGGAAATGCAAGTAAGTAACCGTAAGAAGGACAAAGGACAAATTCACCGTTTTTTAATATGCTTATATATGGCCCGATGACTTCACAAATAACCCACCTGATTAATGCATTAAGTTACTAAATGTTTGAGACGCCCTTTACGCCTTTCACAGTATTACACATTGTGAACTAATATTACATTGTTTTAGCTGCGATTCCCTCAGCCCAAGCTGTTACTTGCGGTTTGGGAACAGGTCCGTGGATTGGCATAGCTGTGGCAACATTCATACTTGGCGGTGTGATTATGGCTGTCGTTCAGCGTATTATATTTAAGTAAGTAGATGAAAGTTAATGGTGGATAAGTGGGCAATGGTTATTGACAAGGGACTCACGAATAGCGTGGTGCTGCTGGATCTACGAGAGACAGCATTCAACAAGCAGGTCTACGGGGAAGTCCGTTCGCTCAATTGAACATACCCTAAACAACGATCTTCAAAAAATATGTAGCTGGTGTGGCGAAAACAGAATGGTCATTAATGCTAAAAAACAAAGGTCATGATTATCATGACTCGACAAAAGTGCCAACTCTTCGGCATAACTGATCCCGATGGCATCAAGGGAAATAAGCTTGAAGTGGTCGAATCGACAGGCTACTCGGGCTTCGAATAGACCATTTCCTCACCTGGAACACACATGTGCTAATCATACACAAGCATAATTACCGGTAACCTTGCACGTCTTTTGAACGCTAGGCGCAACTTGTGTTGCCACAAATTACATGTAACATATATTACAGCCTGCCTCGAACGTTTTCAATCAGAGACACGCGATCGAACGCCCAAGGAGATATTTACGTACCAAAAGCACGAACCAAAATTTTCAAAAACTCAATAGTAGTCAGTGGTGCAAACATATGGAACACTCTCAGCCCAGCACTACGAAACTGTAACTCGATATATGTCTTTAAAACATGTTATCTGAACAATATCTTTGACCACAAACATTTTAAATGGACTATTTTAGTAAACTTACTGATATTATGTATTTTACCCATATATTTCTTAAATTGCTAAGCCATACATTTTATTAATTGTTTAAATATATCTTTACTGCATTTTTAAATAAGCTCACATTTGTTATTATTTAATCTTACGTGGTACTATATTTACATGTATATTTCTGTTTTAAACTCACGACCCTTAGTAATATAAAATCTATATTTTATCAGGTTTATCGTGAATACAAATTATTATTAATATTATTATTAATGAATCGCCATAATCCTCCGTTTATTCTAATATATAAGAGCTGATTCTAATGTCAAAAGATATTTTATAATGGTTCAATACCAATTCTTACAATCTGGCAGTAATAACAAAGTCTAACAAAACAGTATTATTTAATCGTATATAGATATATTTGACATGCAGGAAATAAATTTTACTCTTCCGGACTGACCAACTATCCAACTGTTTTGTTCAGACAAAATTATCGGATAGCCAATTTTCATTGACAATACAGTTCGCTCATATTCGCGCCTGATTATTCTCTTCTTATAGTGATAATGTTTTGTTCAGGAAACAGGTAACGCATTCGACTTCCTACACATTGAAATCGTTAATTGATATGACGATGATCAGATGATCATCAGATATAAGACAGTTTGGAGGAACCGACGTCGATTTTAAACAGGTGTCGATTCCAACATTAAAAAACATAGTGAGCACTTTAAAACAGTATTCCGCCGCGTGACGTTGCAATTGTCTTGATTGATACGTGAATATGTAGATGTAAAGAAACGTCAGGGTTGAACAATAATCAGTTCAATGTTTAGCTTAAAAAGTTATAATCGATGAAACTTAAATGAATATCTTACTGTGTATTTTAGAATGAGGTCAAACAACCAGAAAGCTGACAACGAACAACGCCAGACAGAGCAGCCTCCAATTGAAATGGGAGCAGGTAAATATATTTGAAATGTTTGTAATGCATCCATATATCATGTGAAATCATGTGAAATAAAGAACGTGCATGTTTGTGGGGTGGCTTTGATAACTTAGATGATTGTAATTACCAGGGTATTTGATCTGATGTGTGTGTGCATGCATATTTGAAGATATTATTGATAAACATTACGATTTTAATGGCTATATATATATATATATATATATATATATATATATATATATACATACATACATACATACATACACACATATATATATATATATATATATATATATATATATATATATATATATATATATATATCTATATATATATATATATATATATATATATATATATATATATATATATATATATATATATATATATATTCTATTGTATAGTTACTTTGTTATTTTGCATAGATACATTTGAAATCAATTAACTCACTTTACAAATAATGTTGTTCCTTTCTTGTTTGCCAGGCGCCATCGGAGGAGTTCCAGACTACGACCATCTAACGAGAGTGCAGGGAGAACAGGATCGACCGAATGTCTATGACGTAATACCCGTCTATGACGAAATATCCACCTAGCGGTGTCTCAACTCACCAACGTAATGAGAGTTTAAAGGAATTATACTTGAAACTGTGTACGCTGCGTGCGTGCGTGTGTGCGTGCGTGCGTGTATGAATGTATTTTAACGTATGTATTTGTGCATGCGTGCGCATGTGTGTATCACATTTGATTGTCATAGCCTGATAAAAAATCACATATGTACATGGACATAGTTCTTAAGTGTAAATATCATTTTTGGTCCCCTTTCTACCACCAATGTTCTCGTGTTGCTTGCCGTGTTATCATGTTTATGTACTGTGTGTACACATTTATCGCCCTATAATGCGTAACTTGTTTATGATCAACAGTCAGCTTTGTGTATTAACGCTTTCCTTCTCATGATCTTTCTCGTAGGGTATGTGCATAAATTTTGCATTATATTCAAAGCATGCACAATACTGTTAACACTTTCCGTCTTGTACACCTTTTTCCATGGTTTTTTAAGAAGGTTTTAGTGTGTGTAATTTAGTGTAAATACGTACATGATGTGTTGGTCAGTGTATCATTGTGGGCTAAATGACCGCCCACCTTTGCTACTTTTACATGTCATTTAATAATATTTCTTTTCTCGATGAGCTAGTTTGTAATGGTGATTAAGCTATATCTCATCGATTTACATGTATGATATTTTCGTCGATGAACATGTTTGTACCAGCTACTTCTCATCGATACATGTATTTTATTATCTCAATGCATTTATTAAATTACCTTTAACAACAATTACTCTTTGTGTGTTCCTGTAGCAAACAAGCTCAGGTTTCTGTCATTATGCATCAGCAAGGTATACAATTAAGCATTAGCAGGGTATAAAGGAATTATACTTGAAACTGTGTACGCTGCGTGCGTGCATGTGTGCATGCGTGCGTGCGTGCGTGTGTGCATGTGTGCGTGCGTGCGTGCGTGCGTGCGTGTATGAATGTATGTTAATGTATGTATTTGTGCATGCGTGTGCATGTGTGAATTTACGTACGTACATCAGTGAATTAATTTATATATGGATATGTATCACATTTGATTGTCATAGCCTGATAAAAACAATCACATATGTACATGGACATAGTTCTTAAGTGTAAATAGCATTTTTTCTCATCATAAAAGTAAGCAGACAGTGCCTTAGCCAGAACTCGAAAAAACGGCGTCGGACGATTCTCAACCCCACTTGGCTACGGTTTGTTGAACGGGCATATTTCCACAAGAAAATGTGGATCGCTTGATCATCATAATAAACAGTGAACAACTTTGTATGTAAATGTTGGTACCTATTAGGTATAGGTATCCTCGGATATATTATCGAATCGAAGAAGTACCTATTAAGCACAGGTAGATTCCGTGTTACAGCACAGCACATATTTTAACCATGATGCAATACTGCAGCACACCGAGTTAGCATAGAATCATATACAGCAGAGTGGTCATACGACGTATCCGTAGCAAGACGTAGTCGTCATAGGTCTACTTAGGAAAAATATCGCATATAAGGAGAAACAGTTAATTGTACCCTTGTACAAAGAAATAGTTTGGAATATTCGTCATTTGGAGTACTGCATAGAAGCACGGAGGCTATATCGCAAGAAGGACATTGGTTAGCTAGAAAGAATACAACGAAAAGCAACTGAGCTGATTTCAGAACTGCGAGACCTTAGTTATGAGAACCACAGCGCACAAAGCAGCATTAGCTAAGGAATTGCGTAGATTGGATATGAGAACGTACTAATTTTCACACAAGGACAATAAACGAATTGCACAAACTGTCAAATGATTGTGTGAATGCTAGCAGTCTGAATATGTTTAAGACTAAAATTTAGAGATATCTGATAAGGGCGGGCTATACATAGATGACAAATTTGTTGGGACTCTCAATAAGCCAACGCTTTCCTTGTTCACTTGCCATCTAAAGCTTGTAGCTTTGGGCGGCAATCTTGTTAAATCTTGTTAAATCTAACACAATATCGTTGCACGGCATACTGTAGTGGCACAGTGGTCATTCTACACAACCAAACCACAATCAGAATAACTCGTGGCGCCTCTGGTGCATAATATAACACTAATACGAAGGTGAAATCGGCGAGACTGTCGACGGAAGTAATTTGTATTTCGCGCGAATTTTTGCCGTGCGCTGAAACATTCGCGTATCTACGAAAACGCGTGCTTAATCACGTCTAAAGTTATTCAAACATCAGATCAGCCGATTTTTGCTGTCCAGTACAAGCGTTGCTGATACAGTAATTCTTTCCGACTCCCCAATGTGAAGTACAAGTTCCACTCCCGTTGACAATCGATCCCACGATGCATTGCGTGTATACACTCCCGCCGTCTAGCGATCAAAAACGTGATATTCCGGGTAACAACTATTTCAGATATCACGCTCCCGCTTTTGTCGTATTTGATTTTCCGATTTATTTCGTATATTGCTTAGGTTTTCGGCTATATTACATTTATTAATGTACAATTCTATGATATGATTCAATTAACAATGTGTGTAAATTCACTTAATAAAGCAAAACACCTGGTCACTCCTCCACTTGCAAATGCTCACTTTACTTTGCGGTAGTCCACTACGGGATCACACGTTGGGGGAGATCTCCTACTATTTACTTACGTCAACAAGGAAGGTCTGCATTTACTTATGCCAACAAGGAAGGTCTACATTTACATTCCCTACAATGCTATAACACTCGTGTTCATAAACTGGCACTAGTTCTAGTTTGTCTCCAGCATTTGTAAAATTATCACTAAAATAGTAAGTCATTAAAGTGAACGGGTCACGCGAGACGTGACGGTGGAACTGTGTGATTTGATGTGTGACGGGTCAGTGAGTAATGTGTATCACGCTGTGTTAAAAAGGACACGGGATTAACCTGGAATTAGCAAATGGCGCATGGTTTGATTGATCAAGTAGGGAGAAAATTTGCATCTTCGTTTGTTACACATGGACACAAATATAGGCCACCGGAACGTAACCAATAATACTGCAACACAATGTTTCATACAACAAACCATGTTGTGGCTAGTTGAAAAGGTAGCTTTAAAAATAATGTTTGCTTTTGTTTCTTTTTCTTAACTCTCCATTCATGTCTACACGTTTGACGTTCAAAACTTCAAACGTTTAACAAATTCCTTCATCTTTGGTCTAGTTACAGCCCTTTGAATCAAATCGTCACGTCCGTAACGGTGGGGTTACCAGATCTAAAAACGTCATTGCACAATTACGTATTAGTTCATTTAAATGGTTTCTTGCATATTAAATCTGGGACATATATGGTATAAACCATGTACGCCATCTAGCGTATTAATGCGATGCTAAACTTGGCACAGTGGCGCCCCACACATTGTTCACGCCATACAACGTTTCGAATTGTTTACGTGGATCTTATTAGGTCAACTTCGTTAACAAACGAGCGATGGTCGAACTTCCTCGTAATGAATTATCCAAATGTCCTACAAAAGAATGAGAAGCGGAAGTACATGAGTGAATCTCAGAAGGATACATTAAATCAGGTAAACGATAAGAAGATCGAAATTGAGGTCCAGACTACGCGAAAGGTAACATAATATTTCACGTTCCCACGCCCGCCTCAGGACCTTCTTGTTCCCTCCACACGGCCGTCAACGAGCCAACACGTCGATGATGCTCCTCTTGGTGCGGCAGACAGTAGCTCGGATTGCGAAGTTTCATCCTCTCCTCCTTCACCTCCTCCAGCGGCAGTGCAATGGGCTGAAAATGCGATGGAATTCGGGATGGATATCGGCTTGTAGCCACAAAAAGCAACGGATCGAATGCTCGAATATGGGGCCAATAGAGGCTCTAAAGCACAGTGCTGGACCGTTTGTCACATCTAAATCATTACGTTCATGTACCCAACAAATGTTCTTAAATAAAGGTGAAATCGAGAAGCGATCATTGTTACTTTATTCCCCAGCCACCGGCCTTGTTTATTGCTTCCAAAACAAACTACAAACTCCGACAAGTGAAACCACTGGATCCGCCCATTCCGAGCCCTCGAAACAAATTATGTCCAACGTCATGAATCTTGTGAAACGCGGAAAATCTGCCGGGCGCCTCGGCGAGGAACTCGTGTGCACCAAGCTGAGAAGTAACACACCTATTTGTTTTCCGGTTCTTATATGAACGTTGAATGGCATTCATAGATGAGACGGCTCTCCCCACAACGACAATTACTTGGGCTTGTTAGAACTCCTCTCTGAGTACGACGTCTTTCTCGCGCAACATATCAAAATACACGCCAACGGAGGACGGGGCCATACAAATTACCTCTCGTCCAATACAGATGAGGAACTCATTAGTCTTCTTTGTGAACATGTTTTGAAGAGGAAAATCGCAGAAATGAAGCCGTCAACGGTAACAGAGAAGTCTGCAACAAACTGGACAAAGTGACCTGAGGTGATAATGGAGATGTCGGTGCCTTGAGATCTTGCTGCGGACGTTTAACATTTCTTCACTTTGGAATTAGAAGAGCAAAAACCAAGACTGTTCAGAGAGTCCATGAGGAGCTTCAACCCAAAGTGATGATAGCACATTGCAATGGCTAGGCCAATCATGAATGGCCCAATCATGACTCTGGGGCGGACAACTTGATCAATGGTCTGGCCTACTGATGCATTCTTCAGTTCTGCCTGTTCTCACTCATTAGAAGTAGGCATTATAATAGCAACGTTGATCAGTTTACCTACTACATCGCGAAAGATGTGCCGCTGGGAGCGATTTTGAGCTTTTATGGCAAACACAGAGCGGGTCAAGAGCAGGCAATGTTCTTATGGATTTGTTGGAGAGTACATGACTCGATATAAACGATTGCAGAATTGCGAAAGCGCACTCTGAGGTGAACATTTTGTATTTCTCTGCAACTTGACGGAGATGGAACCAAGAGAGATGCGACATGCTGCTGAGAAAATTGTGAAAATGTACTCATCGGATCTGAATGACACTTTAGGGAATGAACTAATCCATCCATGGTTGCAGGAATTCTCACACGAGTGAGAATTCCAGTGGCGACGATGTAACAGATGCTGATCAAGGGAAGATTCAGTGATGTTTCCCCAATGTGGCGGTATTGCTTTGCATTTATTTGACGTTGATGAATAGTAACTGTAGCGAACAGAGGTCTTTGTTTGGGCATTGTCAAACATTCTCCGAATCTCTCTATTTCAAAGAAAAAGCTCCCGCGGTTGTTTGAATAATTTATATAAACATTATATAAATATAATTGAGTGAGATATGGATGTAAATATTCTTAACAAAGCCAACAACCTGAAAAAGTCATCACTTGTAAATGTTCACTTCATTTAACGGGCGGCCGTATTTAGAAACAAATTAGAAGTCTTGCATAATTCCACCCCCCCATATCACCCGGCCACAACTATATATATATATATATATATATATATATATATATATATATATATATATATATATATATATATATATATATATATATATATATATATATATATATAAATATATATATATAATTATATATATATATAAATATATATATATATGTGTGTGTGTGTGTGTGTGTGTGTGTGTGTGTGTGTGTGTGTGTGTGTGTGTGCGTGTGTGCGTGTGTGTGCGCGTGCGCGCGTGCGTGCGTGCGTGCGTGCGTGCGTGCGTGCGTGTGGGTGTGTGGACACTTATCAATATCTTAAAGTGCTAATTCGGGGGTTGTACGAGAATTAGTACGCTTTGTACGAATAGGGAAATGTCGACAATTGTGAACGGCCTGTAAAGGCAGCGGGTAACGCGATACGTGACGGTGGAGCTGCGTGACGTGACGCGTGGCGGACCAGTGCGTGATGTGTATCACTGTGTCGAGACAGACAGTGCGGCGATCCTCGTTGGAAGAAATATTAAAAATAGTGTATCCTTGACGGTTGGATTGATGCGTTGCGGCTGTGATATGACGAACGTGTTACAGGCGGCGTTACTGGTCACTTTTTGGCGTATCACAACAACAGCGAGTAAGCTGCAATACTGTTATCAGTATATAAACTAATGTGATGTGTAATGTGAGGAGGGTTTTTAAGGCCTTTCACATGGGCAATTTGCCCGGGTGAAAACCTTCCATGCCCGTGTAAAAATCAAAAGTAAATAAACAAATAGTATGTTGTGTATATATGCGCCGTAAGGCGCCTGATAAACGTATACATATTTGCCCGTGGCCGTGTGAAATGTTGCACTGCCCGTGTGAGCTGAACATTAAACAAAACCCTGAATGTGAGTCATACTTTAGAACTATCCCAGGCGAGGCATGTACACGATGTTGTATGCTTCCTGATGCAACGAGAGGCACGTTTAGAAACCATTTTTCAACTTAACGACCGTATACATACCTGAATTAACAATGTGCATATAGGCCATTATGTTAGGTAGGAAACAGATGAATCCTGTATTTAGCAATGAGCGCATGGTTTTGATGATCAATGTGCACACATTGTTTGCCACAAATGGACAAAATTAGTACGGTACATTCTAATGCATATCAATCACACACCACCACACCATTTAACATTTAACGTTTAACGTTTACCTTACTATGTGTGAGGGTATAACACAAAGATAATATTCGCAAGACCAGAAATAACGAGACAGTTCCAACTGGTCTACTTGTCAAAAACAAAGTTTGCAGAATTTATTTAGTACGTGTCTTTTTTCAAAGTTCAAGTATTCTATGATGTATATTATAAAAAACTGGTTACAAATTCGTATATTTGCATGCTTTCTGTTAACCTTGAAATGAGTATTATCATAGCACACTGATTTACAAAATGATATTCAACGGATTACCTATTCCCAGTATTGTTATAATTAAACTTATTGAAACTGATAAATTTGTTCAATAAACAAAAATACTTGACAGTAATCATGGGATGTTCTTTACCCGTTCAAATTTTGTTTTAAATTTTTTATCTGAACAGTATATATGTAAGTGTTTTGTGTTTTCTCTAATTTCCAAGGAACGCTGACGTACCTTATGTTTGTCATATGAGGAAGGCTACCTCTGCATGAACAACTGATATACATTAACTAGATTATTCACAATATACAATAAACTACTTAATTCAGATACTGAAATGCAGTCACAAGTGTTGCTTCATTGAACATGTTTTCGTAATGTAATCAGGTGAAAACTTTACATAATATATAATGAAAAAACACGATGTATGTCTATAAAAAATCAAAGTAACTATACATGCCTCGAGTGATGAACGTTCCATAGTGTTCCGATAGTGTTGATTTCTTCTCCGAATTACGGAAACAGAAGTAAGAGTTCGTAACGTAAAACAGAAAGTGAGTATTGAGTGTTATTGAGAGACACCACCTTTGGGTGTGCTTTTCTGAAAAACTGGGTATGTCGTTTTTATGAATTTCTCACTCGAGGTCAGGGAATTTAAGCTAACTACATGTTACTCTATTCTTACTAATGTTTGCACTGCAATCGAATGCCGCACAATAAACCATTCTGACTCTCGCTTCTAAACAACCGCTATCGCTGTCAACTGTACGATGAATGAATGGAAAGTACCAGTTTCGTGGCACTTCCTTGTCGTCAGTGACGTCACGTCGAAGCTTGCCGACAACCGTGGGAAAAATGTGACTTTAATATTTGCGATTTGTATTAATTATTTCATCTTGTAGAAATGGTCAAAATAAATGTATGTCTGTCTGTCTGTCTGTCTGATTTGTGCTGCGAGGATCGAGTGAGAAGCTGCCCAGCGATGGCGACCCGCTGGTCGATGCCGAAGTTCCGCTGCGTTACGTCTCGATCGTCCTCGCCGCATTTCAAAGCAGTAAATTTGAATAAAACGCAACGAATAAAATTGACGTGTTTCTTTGTTCGTTCTACGAGTCAAATACGCCCCGCGGAGGAATACATGAATAGCTATTAGTCCCTGTATCGGGGATACAGCTTTTACTTGGTCAGAACCCCTGTCCCAGGCCTCCTGCAGGGAGGGGATAATCCTTTTAATTGGTCAGCTTTCCATTCCCAGTGATGCTGTTGACCCTGTAGCAGGGCAGCCTCCTCACCCCGCAGCGATTAAAGACTGGATTGTAATTGGCCACGTGTATTGATCAGTTGTTCCGTCAGTGATCTCACAATGTTTCAGTATAGCAATACGTAGTATAGTGTCTAATTTTTGCTTTACTTAGTGACGTGAAAAGTACGTGATCGGACGTCCCATTGCGAGGTAAAACACTGATGTCAAAATCACGTCATTGAATAAAACTATCAAAAATGTCCATCCTTCGGGCGAGATAACTTGGCAGTTCATAGGTATTTATCAACTAATACCACGCTGCACAATATTATCACATCAATATCCATATATACCTTGCCTTGGAAATTGATGTTGCCAGTCAATATATTGATGTACGAACAATATATGATATATAAATCTCGAAATTGCGAAGTAATACTGGCGGTTATAGTAACGTCTGGTGACGCCTTGACTTTGTTGACGTTGTGAAAAAAGTGTACGTAATTATTGACATTGCGTTGTGGACAATTTGTACGTAATAACTGCAAAGAGTAATTCGATTGTTGATAGAAAATGTAATAACGGGGTGACTTTTGTGTTGGCGTGGCGTCGAAGATGAACCCCAGGCAGTTTGGCGCCCGAGAATCAAAGTGTCTAGGAGGAGACCATAACATACAAATACTTGCTCGATTATAATAAGATGTGTGTCCTCAACCAACACCGTTCCGATATAATTGACACAGTGAAGTAACTTAGATATGCAAGGAACATGTCGAGTGTGCTTACAGTCGACACGTTCATATTGAGTTACGGCGACAGTTCGGACAGACACAGCCACACACAGTGCGCGAGTCACAACGGCCGAGTGGCCGCTGCAGGAAGAGTCGAAGAGCAATGTAGGATAATCTTTCGCTATCTCAGCTTCCGACGGGATGAAGGTTACCAGTCGTATGCAGCTGGTCTAGGTGAAGTAGTTGTTATTGGTCATAGATATATTGGTAAGTAGACGCAATTGCTAGTTTGGTTTGGCGAATTAAACATTTGCCATGAAACCAAATAAAAGTATACAAAATGCTCCGGTTTACTTATGAATAACATACAAATAGTTAACATTTAAGAATCCGATCTAACTATGTGACTGTTTTGTCGCCCTATAGCTGTACTCTTGATACATGCTGGGTGTATATGGGCGAGTAAACGGTGTAGTCGTAGGGGAAGGCAGTGTTAGTTGAGTAATTTTAAATTCTTTTTGATATTAAGGGCACAATTATAGTCATAACTCTCTCTCTCTCTCTCTCTCTCTCTCTCTCTCTCTCTCTCTCTCTCTCTCTCTCTCTCTCTCTCTCTCTCTCTCTCTCTCTCTCTCTCTCTCTCTCTCTCTCTCTCTCTCTCTCTCTCTCTCTCTCTCTCTCTCTCTCTCTCTCTCTCTCTCTCATTATTGAACATTTCTCAGGTTAGCTCGATTTCATGATCAAACAATTAGTTTATAATTTATGTTATTATTAATTTCGTTTATCCTACTAGGATAACGTCATCGTTGACGATATAGATACGGAAGACAGAGGCAGTGAACAACCGAGATGAGGGAAACTACGAACTTCCACACGGATATGATAACAATAATTGTTCGAATATAATTATAATTTTTTTTCTCAACAGGCAGCTTCACTCCTCAGGCTATTATCTACGGCCCTGTCAACAACATGGGCGTCCTCGGGGAAAACGAGCTCGTGGCGGGAGAGGCGACAGGGAATATACGCTGTCTGCAATGCCCTAAGTAGACGGAAAGTCTATTGAAGGTAGGCTTTACAAATACGTCGATATCAATATTACAAATTACCATTAAATGTAATGGCGTACTCGTTACAATATCTGACCAGTTCTGGTGTTCTAGACTAACTTGCTTGTCATTTCTGAATGAATCGTGTAGGCATTTTAAGAAGTCACCGTTTATGTCATGTTTAACCAGTATGCGAAAAGTTGACTCACTGAAATTTGTGCGTTTGCCCCTTGCGTGCTGTACATATATGCACATGTTGTCTTACAGGAAGTCGCTTCTAAAACCGACTGGTATCTTAAGACTGAAAGTAATTATTTTAAGGGTAAAGATGGTGTAATTGTTTGTATCAGTACGTTAGTAATCACGTTAACATAAATTCATGTTATCGTTGTTTAATGTTAAATTGTTTCGCACTGTACTGTAAAAATCCATATAAAACACGTTGCTGTTATCACATTGCTTACAAAACACACATATTGATACAGCGAGTAAATTTATCATCGAGCCGATCATGCTAAGATAGAGATCGAAGGCGATGATAGGAACGCATCTGGGATTTTGCTAAAAGGATGCGTTGAATCGTTGTTATATATTTGACAAGCATCTTACAAAAGCTAGACTACAACGCCAATGGCGCCATAACCCGGACCTGTACCAGACATTGTTCCTTGAAACAGAAATCCGCCACGGAGAGACCATCCATCCCTTCCTGTAATAATATTTGGATTGTGTGTTATACATGATTTTTATAGCATTGCGTATCGATGGAGTGAGTAGAGTCGACATTGAGGGGTATCATGTTTTCAATATGTCACAGGAAAACGAGGTATGTCAGTTTCATTAATTTCACACTCGAGATATATCTTGATTAATGGATAATGTGCCGTGAAGGTTTATAAAACAACGTAGGACATATTTTCCAAGGAGCCAAAGAAACGCTATGACAGCCATTAATGGCAACACAAACGGTCCGATTCGTGTCAACAAGTCAACACGTCGGCTAACTGTCGTATCACCCCGTGCTTGACATCATATGTACATCAATCAAAATACACACATGTATTATTACAAACAAACACCGTCCACATATTATGACAAACATGCACTGTGTTCCTGAGCCATGGATGTCGGCCTCTCCTACAGAGCTGGACTGACAGACGCAGCGAAATACAGTCAACTGAATCCATTTTACTTTAAACTCCTCTAGTGGGCAAGTAATAGTTTGGTGGCGCTATCTAGCGTGCTAACTAAATATAATTGTATTGGTTTGTTTGGTGGCGCTATCTAGCGTGCTACCTAATGATAATTATAGGGGATTATTTTACCGTGCACCCAATCATGATATGCTCTTTCAATACACTGAGGTGCTCTCGGCCGGCTATGGTTGAGCGACCACGCGGAGCGGTTCACACGAGACGGAAACGGGTCTAGTAAGTTGAATATGAGTCATTGCTGGGCGAAGACGCGACAGGCATCGGTTGTGTAATCAGCGACGGAAGCATGACATTAATACCGGACGGACTCGGATTCAGCGGTTGCAGTACAACTAAGGTCTTACTGATGGTTCTGCTGGTCACTATATTGACCTATCATAGCACCTCAGGTGAGTAGAAAGCCAGGGAATAAACCTGCTAGACTTGTCGTTACCAATCAGGCGTGACCAAACCTACAGCTTTTATAGACCAGGAAGGTACTGGGTGAACTTTACTTCTTGGTTCAGTGAGGCGTGACGCATCAACAAATTAAACAAGTATAATAGTTACAACAACGATACCGCTAATGTGGAACGTAATAGACATGAATATGAGCGGCCTGTGCAAAGTTCACAAGATCGCAGTTGTCGCCATTCTAGTGATGTACACCAACGGTTGGCTCTATTCTTCACTGAGATTCTCTTCATTTCGCCGTGCGTGAAAGTCGCGCGCTGTTAGCTGTCGATGTAAAACACGAGTACATACTACTATAATGCGCTCTCGCATTCGCCGTCTTGGCTAAATATTTGTGCTAGTGTTAGCTATAGAGAATTATACCTAGTATAATTCATCATCTCTATAAACATATGTAAGCTTATATAAATGTGTGCGTGCGTGCGTGCGTGCGTGCGTGCGTGCGTGTGTGTGTGTGTGTGTGTGTGTGTTTGTGTGTGTGTGTGTGTGTGTGTGTGTGTGTGTGTGTGTGTGTGTGTGTGTGTGAG
Source organism: Lamellibrachia columna (assembly GCA_963662155.1). NCBI lineage: Eukaryota > Metazoa > Annelida > Polychaeta > Sabellida > Siboglinidae > Lamellibrachia > Lamellibrachia columna. The sequence continues at coordinate 36,838,780 of OY759269.1, read as the reverse complement.
TGTGTGTGTGTGTGTGTGTGTGTGTGTGTGTGTGTGTGTGTGTGTGTGTGTGTGTGTGTGTGTGTGTGTGTGTGTAAGGTTATGCGGCATTATGATTCAAATTAGTAATCAATGTATACATGCCATGTGATGGCAGGTCCGAAGATGTTGAATATATGGATGCTTTTGATGAAATACAGCAGTTAATACACAGTTGTAATCCCGCACACGTTATGTACGGGAGTGACATGAACATTTACTTGGCTAGGAGTACACCTCATGCACATGTTATATACGGGGGTTACATGAACACTGACTTGGCTAGGAGTACACCTCATGTAATGTTATATACGGGGGTGACATGAACACTGACTTGGCTAGGAGTACGCCTCATGCACATATTATATACGGGGGTGATATGAACACTGACTTGGCTAGGAGTACATCTCAGGCACATGCTTTGAGGATTTTTATATAGGATTTTAACTGTATGCATAGATGCGCCTGAAGCGGAAGTAGCATAGACGTATGTAAGTCCAAACGGTTTTAGCTCTAGAATTGACCATGTTATGGTCACGGCTACAATGGGTGCTGGAATGTTCTATTATAGACAACTTGTTGTTTTCTGATCATGTACCACTTAAAATTAGGTTAGATTTAAATGTAGATAACATGTTTGAAAGGAAATATTGTCACAGGCTAGCCTGACATAAAACCAGTACTGAACGAATTGATCAATACAGGAGTGATCTTGAATATAAACTTTCCACGTTACTATATGACAAAGGGGCATTGCAGTGTAAGAATGTTATGTGTAAAAAACATGTTAATTAATTATCTAGATTATATAATGAGATATTAAGTATGTGCATAAAAGCATATGAATGTATACCTGCCCCCGTCCCAAGCTAAATTCAGATTCATCTGGTGGTAGAAGGAAGGTTCCTGGATGGTCGAAAGAGGTTGAACATCTAAAGCAGGAAACTTTCTTCTGGCATTGGCAATGGGAAAGCCACATTAAGGTGATATTACAGAAATGAGGCGTATCCCAAGGGCTCGGTATCATAGGGTTGTTAGACAGAGAGAAGGTGATAAAATGTGTACCACTAAGATGGCTGTATAAAGTACGCCGTATAAAGGGCAGAAATAAATTCCTGCCTTCTGGTGTGGTGGGCGATGATGAAATAGCTCAACTTTTTTCTGATAAATATAATCACCTCTACACCAGTGTGTCATACGATGTTGACGAAATGAATAGTATAAAAAAGTATTTAGTAAAAATTCAACTTCGCTACATGCCAATTACTTTAAATAACTACTCAAGTATTGTAACAAAGTACTTTTACTTCGTTACATGCCAACCCTGCAGTTAGCATGTACATCAGACAATTTTAGAGTTATTTCTCTTAGTAGTATTGTTGCCAAAGTGTTTGATGTTATTATACTATCTAAGGAACAGTATGCGCTTACAACATCGCATTTGCAACTTGGATTTAAACAACATATGTCCACTACTCATTGCACATATGTTATGATGGAGACAATCAGTCATTACAACGCTGATGGGAGTGATGTGTATGCACTCATGTTTGATGCCAGCAAAGCCATCTATGGTAAACCTTTTATAGTACTTTTAAAGCGTCAAGTGTCACTTCTGGTGTTAAGATTTCTGCTGTATATGTATACTAAACAAAAACTTCAAGTGAGATGGAGCTGTAGTATCTCGTCCCAGTTTACTGCCTGTAATGGAATCAAGCAGGGAGCAGTCCTCTCTTCTGTTATTTTCTCTGTATACATGGATGGATTATTTGAACAGTTAGAGACGAGTGGTGTGGGATGCCACATGGGCAACCACAATACGGGTGGCATAGGATGTGCAGATGACCTGACCCTGCTAACACCTACAAGGTCTGGACTGAAGGTATTAATCGAGATATGTGAACAATATGCACACGATTACTGTATTAAGTTTAATAGTGGGAAGAGTATGTATCTTGTGTTTATAGGTCGGAGTCGTTAACCGGACAACATAACAGTTGTTTTTAATGGCACCGAGTTGCAGAGTGTTCAGGATGCTATACATCTGGGCCACCATGTATCCACTATTAATAAGGATAGCCTAGTAGCCGATGGCATTGCACAATTCTGGAGAGGTTATAACCTGTTCATGGGTGATTTTGGTCATATAAAGACTGCTGTAAAGTGCAAGTTATTCAAACAATACTGCTGCTCTTACTACGGAACTCCACTATGGGATCTCCAGAGTAAAAGTGTTGGCAATATATGTATCGCATGGCGCAAATCATTCAGACAGTTGTGGGGACTGGCACCTCTTACACACGACGATGTTGTCTCGTTGTTGTATAATAGTTTGCCACTATTGGTCAACCTAATGCGAAGGTTCATGAAGTTTATTCATAAGGCTCTAAACCACATGTCGCCAGTGATAAGCAGTGTTGCTAAACTATCAATTAAAAATCCGTGGTCGCATTGTGGTGGTAACTACTGTAATATACGTTATGAATATAACATGCGCGAGGACGTGTCTGCTAAATTCCTTGTAAAACATAAATTAATAAATACATCTCAACATGGGTTTATAAAAGCAAGGTCATGTCTAACTAATATCTTTTTTTGAAGAAATTACGAAGTGGGTAGATGACGGATCAGCAGTGGATGTTGTCTACTTAGATTTTTAGAAAACTTTCGATAAAGTGCCACATCAAAGATTGTTACTTAAACTAAAAGCCCATGGCATAGGTAATGGTGTAGTCAACTGGATAGAAAGGTGGCTTACACACAGAAAACAGAGAGTAGTAGTAGTAGATGGTAACATTTCAAATTGGAAATCTATTTTGAGTGGGCTACCACAGGGATCAGTATTAGGCCCTAAACTGTTTTTAATTTATATATAAATTATTTGGAAGTTGACATATCTAGCAAATTACTCAAATTTGCAGATGACATACAAGTATTCAGAAAGGTTACTAATGATACAGATAAACAAAGTTTACATGATGATCTAGATAAATTAGTTAAATGGTCAGAAAACTGGCAAATGTTATTAAATTTTGGGAAGTGTAAACGTATACACATAGGACATGAAAACATGGACGAAGAATATAAAATGGGGGATGCTGTACTAGGTAGAACCACACAAGAAAATGACTTAGGAGTAACATTTAGTGCTGACATGAAAGTTTCTGAGCAATGTGGGATTGCTGCTTCGAAAGGAAATCAAATTCTAGGGCTAATTAGGAGAACTACCATGTATAAGGAGAAACAGCTAATTGTACCCCTGTACAAAGAAATAGATAGACCACATTTGGAATATTGTATTCAAGCATGGAGGCCATATTGTAAAAAGGACATAGACAAGCTAGAATGAATAAAACGAAGAGCAACTAAAATGATTCCAGAATTGAGAGACCTTAGTTACGAAAGTCGCTTATAACTATGTGGTTTGACAACACTAGAGAAAAGGAGACTAAGAGGAGACCAAATAATGCTTAAACCAGTGAATGGTTATGAGGATGTAGACAGGAATATGTTCTTCAAACGTAAAGGAGGCAGTAGAACCAGAGGACACAAAGCAGCATTAGTTAAGGAGCAGTGTAGGTTGGACATGAGAAAGTACTCTTTCTCACAGAGGGTGATAAATGAATGGAACAAACTGCCAAATGATTGTGTTAATGCTAATAGTGTGAATATGTTTAAAAATAGAATTGACAGATATATGATAAGGGCGGGCTACACATAGATGAGAAAAGTATTGGACTCTCGATAAGCCAATGGCTTCCTTGTCCACTTGCCATCTGGAACTTGTTGTTTGGGATGACAATCTTGTTAAATCTAGTGCTATTGGCTGCGTGTGGCCTTAAAACATGCGTTATATTTAGCTATGATGATGTTAATGATGTCATTACTGAAACTACTGTATTTTAAATATTGTACAATGGCCATTTTAACGTGCGAATAAATATTTATTTATTAATACATTAAACAATTATACAACTATAGTTCAGAAACTCGTGACTAAGATGACTCAGGAGCCCGTTTCTTGATTTGCAGATCTTATTGGGGGTGGTGCAGGATGTTCTGGGTGGAAGGAATATGTGCAGGTGTTGAGACATCTCCCTCCCCTTTCTCCTCTGTCGCTTCTCCGCCTTGTGAAGTAGGCGGTCTGTCTCGAAGCGGGCCGCTGCCTGGTGGATGCTACGGCGCCAAAGTAGAGGGTTGGCAGCCATGTCCTCCCAAGTGTTGATATTAATATGATCCTTCTTAATATAGTGTTTGGCTGTGTCTTCAAATATTTTTCTCTGCCAACCACGGATTCTCAATCCATGAGTCAACTGGGAGAATAGTACTTGTCGGGGGAGCCGGGAGTCTGGCATTCTGACAGAGTGGCCAGTCCAGCGGAGCTGATTTTATATGATCATTGCCTCGAAGCTGGTTGTGTTCGCTTTAGTGAGGACGCTGGCATTGGTGCGATGGTCTTCCCACTGGATGTGAAGCATCTTTCTGAGGCAACGTTGATGGAATATATCCAGGGTCTTCAGGTGACATCGATAAGTAACAAAAAAGCCTCTCTTCCGTATAGTAGATTGGTAATACAAACGGCTTTGTAGACCACCACCGCCATCTCTTTCCTGAGGTTGTTGTCATTAAATATTCGGTGGCGCAGTTTCCTGAAGGACGTTCTGGCGCAGCAGATACGGTGTTTAATTTCTGCCTCAATGGTGGCTTTCTGGGACAGGTTACTTCATAAATACGGGAAGTATTCAACATCTTCTTGAATTTCTCCAGATACTTTAACTTCGGGAGGTCCTGCATTGATGCAAGGAGTAGGTTGATAACCTTGGTTTTTCTGATGTTGATGTCTAGACTTAGGTAGGCTTCCTTAAAGAGGCCTATGCTAGTCTGAAATGTTTTTTGCAAAGTGGGCAAGGATGGCACAGTCAAAGAATGGCACAGTCATCAGAATACTGAAGGTTTATGACGGCAGTCTTCACCACTTTTGTCTTGGCCTTGAGACGACTCAGGTTAAATAGCATCCCATCAAACCGGTAGTCAAGTTCAACGCCATGAGGAAGTCGGTCACGAAGGAGAAAAAGGATGGCGCATAGATAGACAGTGAAAAGTGTCGGTACAATAACGCATCCTTGCTTGACCCCTGTTCGGATGGTGAAAGGCTCCGTTTCAGTCCCATTGAAGAGGACGGTTGCAGTCATTTTGTCATGATGAAGTCTAAAGGATGGTGAAAAAATTGGCAGGGCACCCAAACCTGGACTAGATTTTCCAAAGAGCGTCACGATTGATGGAGTCGAAGGCCTTTGTCAAGTCTATGAATAGTTCCTAGTTTTGTTCCGGACATTTCTCCTGAATTTGTCGAGCCACAAAGATCATATCGGTGATTCATCGAGATGGTCTAAAGCCACACTGAGTTTCAGGGAGTACCTCTCCAATATGTGGGAGCAGGCGATTCAGGAGAACTCGGGCGAGTATCTTCCCAGAAATTGATAGTAGGGCAATTCCTGATACACAATTTTGTGGGAACATAACTGCGAAAGATTCTTATCATGGACACTTTCCTTACCCCGAAACTCTCAATACATGTTTGCCACATTGAAACGCTTCTGGCCGCTGCGCTGATGCAGTGCAATATTGTTCCAGTAGTGATCATACTGTTGAAGTTTTGACATTGCAAAATTTATTTTAGCCAGAAAACAGATAGTAACACTTGAATGCTAATTATTTCGCTGCGCCAACACTTACTTTCACCTTTTTTCAGGAGCGCATTGTCGATTCGCCAGCACGTCGGCCAGTCAAGGGTCATGCATCTTCCCTTGTCGATGTACCCAGGGCTGCAACACAACCACTGGTCAGTGTATAAACGGTGGAATATGTGAAGATGGTCATCCTAGTGGCAGGAAGTGGACAGGAACAGCATGCCAGACAGGTTCGTGGTTTTTAACAAGATTGTAAATTTACATTGTCCTAAGATAATATTAGTTAACATAATGGCAGCAGCAGCTGTATTCGAAAAATCAAAGATATTGTTTTGGTAGTGTGAGTGAAATGACGTTAGTCCAACTGGTCTTACAACTTACGACTAAGACACCCCCTGTTGGCAGCCCACAGAGCTGCAAATGAACCAGTCTCCTCTCCAAACTGGAAACGTGGAAAAGAAGCTAGTTATTTTCATGACTTAAATGCCTAGAGTCTTATGTATCTCTCTATAAGAAAATATGAGAAATTCCAAGAGAGATCGATGCGTATATGGCCGAGAGAGAGAGAGAGAGAGAGACAGACAGACATAGAGAGAGAGAAAAAAAAGAGATAGTGAGTGAGTGAGTGAGTGAGTGAGTGAGTGAGTGAGTGAGTGAGTGAAAGAGAGAGAGAGAGACAGAGACAGACAGACAGACAGACATACATACATACATACATACATACATACAGACAGAGACATAGTGAGACAGTGAGAGTAGAGAGAGCGAGGGAGATAGACACAGATAATGTGTGTGTGTGTGTGTGTGTGTGTGTGTGTGTGTGTGTGTGTGTGTGTGTGTGTGTGTGTGTGTGTGTGTGTGTGTGTGTGTGTGTGTGTGTGTGTGTGTGTGTGTGTGTGTGTGTGTGTGTGTGTGTGTGTGTGTGTGAGTGGTGAGTAAGAAAGAGAGATACCTTAATCCACTGGTAGATGAACGACGCTAGAGATAAATAGAACTGTTCCCAATAATGTGCCAATGCCACATATAAAACGACGTGTCAAATTTTAACCCGTTTCGATTGTAGGGTTTTACTATGTTCATTTGCGATACCGAATGTCGGTGCATCTCTGTGTCTGTGGGGCCCACTAAGTGGATTCTAGGACAACATCCATCTTATCCTCCAGATAGAACCCAGCATTACTGCACAGGTTGTTTGTGTTAAATTAATGTAAACCGACCGTTGAAATATCACTTAGAACTGGCACTAGTTGAAGGTGGTCGGGATACCGAAGCGGTCGCTGAGCTGCATTAATTGTTACGTTATGTTATGTAAAGAAGCAAAAGCAAACAAATCCATACTGACACACCTAGTATACAATCGATTCACTGGGAAGGATTCGTGCTTGTGGAATAATTTCATAGTTGGTTTTATTGTTTGATGGCAGAACGAATTAGGTGAATGTCTAACCACTCGCCCTCTCACGGGGGATTCACATTGGTGGTATTTGTCGTGGGATTGCCTTGACGAGTATACAAGAACAAACTCGATATAAACAAAGATAGGCATATACATAAGTGTGCTGTCTAGATGTACACATACTATGTGTGTACGGGATCCTTCTGTGGGCAAATGCTGTTTGAAACCATTTTATGGTGCTGTATAAATACGCATTTCACGTCCAAACCACGAAACCATTATGTAGTTGCACACACGTGATATCTGCACACTCTTCTCCATCTAGATTTTCACCGAACGACTGATATTTCCAGCGCTGTTAATGTTATGCTGTGTGTGCATACCACATACGTGAACTGACACACACGCTAAAATTTGCACATACTGTCTTTTTAAAGGAAATGTGGCATACAACAAACCCTCAAGTCAAAGTATAGGTGATTGGGGAGGTTCGTTCCCGGCCGGGCGGGCGGTCGACGGGAACACAAACCCCAACATGCACGGAGGTCACTGCGCACACCCAGATACTGACTGGGGCAGAAACGCCTGGTGGATGGTTGACCTGGCTGAAATGTACAACATCTCCCGCGTCATCATCTACAACAGGGATGCAGGATCCTCTGGTAAGAATCACACGATGGTCCAGCGGATAAGAGCATTTGTAGTAGAAATGTATTATTTGTTTTGTTTGGTGAGTTGAACAATGTGTGACATTCTTCAGCGCCCCGTGTGTTCAGCAGCGCAACTTAGAGAGTGTTTTTACCTGACTGGTGGGTTTTAGTCTTCGTCGGTAAACCAATAATTCCCACGGGGTTTGGGGATTTTACAATGGACACTATGTGAACATTTGACTTAGATTACGTTGCTCAGAAGAAATAGGTCGTAGTTGCGTACAATTGTTAGCAAAGACACGCGTGTTTTCTGCCATTGTTCACATTTAAGTGATCTACGTCAACCGTCCACATAAGTTCCTTTGTACGGTACGAAAGCTTCATGAAACAGGCAGTTGTACGTGATGCTTGGGACATGCCACATGAAGGAGTCAAAAGGTCTTGCTTTTTCTCCAGTGCAACGATGGGTAACTCGGCTAGTGCGTATATATTTAATATATTCCATGGTATCGTCACGCTGGATCAAGCACTGGCGAGCGTTGAACATAACCATAGGATCCGTCCTATAGGGAACAATGGTTCGACCACCAGACCAATGAATAGACCGATTATTGCGACAATTGCGTCTCGACCACTCAGCAATGACATAATACGGTTCGCGAAAGCCAAATTTAATCGATCAACAACAGGTGAGGGAGTGTAAGTTCTGGAGGACATGACATATATTGACTACGAAAGAAAGAAAAGAGCGCGACTAAAAATTAGGGCAGTGTTCCGCAAAGGAAGTTTACTAATTGACGGTGTAGTTGTGCCTGTTGACTAGTCGCACTGTGTGACACACATCTGCTGGCGCACTGCCTTGCAATGATAACTTTCTTCTCGAGCACCTCGGCTATTGACATGCCCCGACTAAGGTGTTGACTTCGAGTCCGGTTGTCTCAGTTACTCCAATTATGTTGACATTCTCTTGTATAAAATATACAATTTTTATTGAAATTGTTATTATTATGAATGTGTAGCTTCAAGTTTTGTCAGGTTGTACCGACCACCGTCATTAATATATCAGACATGCTGCACGGACAGGTTAAATGAGTCGTTACAGAATGTTGGGTTAAGTCAGTCACTTATTATAGCAAAGCTGAGAGGTTGGTCTACTAAATATGGAATATATGTTGATTTAATCAATACAAATGGGTGAACTCGGGATATTGCTCATATCATTCGTCTGACATATCGTCATATCACTTAACATGTTTGCAGGAAACTTTTGAGCGGAGATTGTTGCCTCCAAACACAGCACAATAAAAGCTTGAAAAAGCGCCACAACGTTAGTTCCAGTCTCGGAGTGTCAGATCGCGCTGTCCGTTCAGTTACCTTATCTTACTTCTCTTCGCTTTGCAGCTTTCTTAACTTCTTTCCCGGTGGTTCCCGTCTCGTGACAATAGTGGTTACATTACAAAATCGAAAATCGTCAAGTGATGCAGCTCGGTAATATAATTGTTATGAAAGACCAGGTCCAAGTGTTATTATAAGGTATACGAAATTATTTTAGGGTAATTGTCTGATGGAACCGAGGGGAAATATTACAACTGAGTTAATTTATTGGTATATTGAACTACAAACACGAGGGGCAACAAACTTTGCGTATAATCACCTGTGCAACATTACTTCATATTATTATTATTCATAGTGATATAATTCAATACCTTTTTAAACTTTATATGGAATAGTTTAAATACATTTACAAATACAGAAATGTATCATAACACCAATCATATTATTGTAATATTATAACACAGGTTTCTTTTAGGCGATAATCACGAAAGGCTTGACACATTTTAGGGTAATTGTCTGATGGAACCGAGGGAAAATATTACAACTGAGTTAATTTACATATACAATACTCTTGTAAATTACGACAAATACTATCATCCCTTAAATTATTGAGAACCATGAGTGGAAACTTTCAGTTATGGGTATATTGAACTACAAACACGAGGGGCAACAAACGCTGCGTATAATCACACACCTGTGCAACATTACTTCATAGTGATATAATTCAGTACCTTATTAAACTTTATATGGAATAGTTTAAATACATTTAGAAATACAGAAATGTATCATAACATCAATCATAGTATTGTAATATTATAACACACGTTTCTTTTAGGCCGGCTTGACACATTCATACTGAGTGTTGGTGACAGTCCGGACAAAACTAAACACACACAGTGCGCGAGTCACAACGGCCGAGTGGCCGCTGGTGGAACAGTCGAAGAACAGTGTAAAGGGATCGCTCGTTATCTCAGCTTCAGGCGGGATGGAGGTGGCAACTCATATGCAACTGGTCTATGTGAAGTGGTTGTCATTGGTCATAGACATGTCGGTAAGTAGATATTATGTGACAAAACAAATGGCGAAACAAATATATGATAAATTAAAATACTATACTAATATCTACGGTTTCATTATGAATAGTGTACGGATAGTGTATAGCAGTACGAAACTGTTGAGTAATGTTTGTGGCCCTAACAGTGTCTCATACTTGTTGGTTATTCAGTGTTTAAGAAAAGGTAGACCTTATAATCTCTTGGTTCAAAATAAATATTGTTGATTCTCAATTGTCCTCAGTACCAATAGCCTTAGTTCACTCGATTGGATAAAGTATGTCGGGGCATAATGCCCCGGTTTCAGCCTATTTCTCCCTTGCGCCGTGAAATTCAATCGAATATGTCTAAAAGTGTGTTATTGATATAGCCACATGTGTTGTTGCTGCCTTAGTATTGTTTATGTTACTTATCATTAAAAATAAATTAGTTGTGAAACATTTTGTGTGAGTGGTCAAAAGGGACGTTTTGTCCCACCCATGGGATACAACGCTCCTCTGCGTGAGGCCAATGGCCCGGGTGGAGGCATTTTGCCCCCGTCAACCGTTTGTATACAAATGTTATGCTTATACACATTTGTTTGTGCAATAATAATAACTGAAGAAATATATAAAAGGATGTGCATGAGGTTAATGATGAGCAAGAATATGTATATGTAACTATTAATGGTATATTACAGTAATGTATGCATAGTCTGGTGTAGAGCATATATCTACTTTGGAATATTATCGTACAGTTGCAATTAGACGTTTATCGATGCACACAGGGCTTACACACTACAGTACTCTACGACGGGAACGGACATTTACAATTAGAACGAGTAGAACATTATTCAACATATATTTATAGCATGGATAAGCAAAGGGATAAAACACGACCAACATGTCGCACGAGGTAATATCAAACATCTAGAAACATTTCAACAACTAATTAAAACACCAACGTAAACGAGCATGCTAGCATCGTGTGCCGGCTTACGAGTCGAAGTAATGAACAAAGTATATAATTAAACGGCGTGTGCTACTGACGACGAATTAACAAACAGTTGGATAGCTGAGCAGGACTTACAACGCTCTTAAGAAGCCCAGTCCTTGACAGGAAGAAGAAACTTGCAACTCTCAATGAACGAACAAACAGTTAATTGACATATGCAACACTCAATGAACGGTCAGCTTCTATTCATCGCCAGTGTCGCAATTATGGCAGACGTAACGTCTGTCGCCTGTTGTACACTCTTCGTGTGACCATTTCCGACAATCCTGACCCTGAACCCAGATCTACTGTTTCCAAAACGGTTCGTTACACAACAAGCAGTGCGATTCCTTTTCCGACGTGTCATCGGTGGGTGTCTTCTGTTTGATGATCTTCCTAAACGTTATACGTGACGGGCCAAGAACATATCCTGCAGCCAATTTATTTTGGCAGCTTTCTTTTTGTTTTTCAACTCCTTCATTCTCAACTGCCTCTCTTTCTCCGCCTTTCTGTGTTCCAACATCTTTTTGTAGGGTGGTGCGGTGAGGATGCTACTTGTGGGTTTTCGTTGTCCGGTTGATCTAATTTTGCTACAGAGGGCGAGCATTCCAGAATCATCATGCGTGCTTGATAAACAGCGACTTAAAAAAGCTTCTATCAAGCGGGTGAAGTCGGTGGGTGCAGTGTGGTGGAAACGTAACGAGGATGACGCCATGTTCCTTCGCGAAGTCGATGACTTCAAGAGTCTTGTGACTCTCGTCACCATCCACCAGGAGGATATGTGGACTGTGTTTCGTGCACCCTGCCATTGAAACAAAGCGGCGGATCCACATCAAGAATAAGGCAGAATCTATATACCGTGAAAGGCGATCGTCGACGCCGCCAATCGCACTGCCGGGGGAAGGCTCCATCCATAAGTTTATTCAGCATTCTCTTTCCAGGGCATACGACCAGTGGCGGCGTAAATAAACACCCCAGCAGCACACCCACAACAGTGCCGGGGTAAACACCCCAGCAGCACTCCCACCAAAGTGGCGGGGTAAACACCCCAGTAGCACTCACACAACAGTGGAGGGGTAAACACCCAAGTAGCACTCCCACAACAGTGGCGGGGTAAACAACCAAGTAGCACTCCCACAACAGTGGCGGGGTAAACACCCCAGCAGCACTCACACAACAGTGGCGGGGTAAACACCCCAGTAGCACTCGCACAACAGTAGCGGGATAAACACCCTAGTAGCACTCCCACAACAGTGGCGGGGTAAAAAACCCAGCAGTACCCCCAGAACAGCACTCCCACAACAGTGGCGGGGTAAACACCCCAGCAGCACTTCCACAACAGTGGCGGGGTAAACACTCCATCAGCACTCCCACAACAGTGGCGGGGTAAACACCCCAGCAGCACTCCCATAACAGTGGCGGGGTAAACACCCCATCAGCACTCACACAACAGTGGCGGGGTAAACACCCCATCAGCACTCACACAACAGTGGCGGGGTAAACACCCCAGCAGCACTCCCACAACAGTGGCGGGGTAAACACCCCATCAGCACTCACACAACAGTGGCGGGGTAAACACCCCATCAGCACTCACACAACAGTGGCGGGGTAAACACCCCAGCAGCACTGACACAACAGTGGCGGGGTAAACACCCCAGCAGCACTCCCATAACAGTGGCGGGGTAAACACCCCATCAGCACTCACACAACAGTGGCGGGGTAAACACCCCATCAGCACTCACACAACAGTGGCGGGGTAAACACCCCAGCAGCACTCCCACAACAGTGGCGGGGTAAACACCCCATCAGCACTCACACAACAGTGGCGGGGTAAACACCCCATCAGCACTCACACAACAGTGGCGGGGTAAACACCCCATCAGCACTCGCACAACAGTGGCGGGGTAAACACCCCATCAGCACTCACACAACAGTGGCGGGGTAAACACCCCATCAGCACTCGCACAACAGTGGCGGGGTAAACACCCCATCAGCACTCACACAACAGTGGCGGGGTAAACACCCCAGCAGCACTCGCAAAACAGTGGCGGGGTAAACACCCCAGCAACACTCGCACAACAGTGGCGGGGTAAACACCCCAGCAACACTCGCACAACAGTGGAGCGGTAAACACCCCAGCTGCACTCACAAAACAGAGTGCTGTTACGTTCTTCCCCCGTTCGCCGCTAGATACTTGCTACTTGCCTTTAGTGCATAGGACTTTTCCGGGTTTGGTAACTGTGCTGAACTCGGTCTCGTCGCAGTTCCAAATTGTCAATGGTCCAAACTCTCTTTTTTCAAAAACTTCCCTGTAGATATAAAAAAAATTGCGATGCGCAATATCATGTAAAAACAACTGTCTAAACTGTTACTGATAACATTTGGAGTTTGCTGACATGACTTGCGTGATCGTCAACGGCAGTATTAGTTTATCGAAAGTAACAACTGAATGGACCATTCTATGGATGATGTTAAGTATATTTCATATATTATATAAACAGGATGCACCGATTGTGCTGATATCGCATTTAGTAGCACAACCAATCTCAAAATACAAAATGCTTCTGTGTAACTAATATTATTAAATGTGTGTTACATAACTTATTAATTAGCCGGACCAATTTTCAAGTATTTAATAATCTTACAAGTTATTCTCTTATATGCATTGGAATAGTAGCACAAATTGAAACTTGTAATCAAATACATAACAAAAATACTTAAATATTCATTAATGTAAAATACATTGGTATTATCCAATGTTATTTGAGCTGTGACATTGTACACACTAGTATTACATTGTATTCTATTTGATCTTATTTTAGTTGTTTAGACACTATCGTGGCAATGCACAACTAGAACTGTTGTACTATACGTAGGTGGTTCTCGCCAAAAGCCCTCCAGGATTTCCAGAGAATCTCCAAAGTTACACCGTAGTTTAATTATTTTCTTTTTTTACATTATGCAATATTGTCATGACCAAAATGCGTGTGTATGTGACTTAAATAAAGTTCATTCATTCATTCATTCATTCATTCATTCATTCATAAAAAAACAGTTTAGCTATTGCCTTGTTGTTATTCCCTTTAATTCAACCACCGTAAACCAGAACGAACCTGGTCGCCTCGGCTACTCGGGGTGTAGGAGAACGAAGACACTTGCTACACGTCCACATATGAGACAGTAGAAATATATTAACATAATATGTTATGCTCCACAGCGTGCCAAAAGTGTACAACCGCCTGTAATGACGTCATCGGCTGTGATGTTTGTGACCCGGGCAAGCAGCAGCCGGACTGCGTGAATGGTGTGTATCATTACAATAATGTGTTTTAATCACATGAAAGGTCTGCATTGTTACATCTTTATTACATGCTAAGCTCACATTCTCAAAAAAAATATTTTAAGGAAGTTTCTTTAATGCAAATACCTGACTAAAAATTAATCACACCTATTTCTATCGCTAATCACGCAGTTTCACTAAATCGCTTTTATGAACATTAATGGTAATATGGAAGACAATAGACGTTGTTATCAAATAAAATGCGTTGGCTTATGGAAATATATTATAGTTTTGAGGTAGAATTGTTTGTGTACATTGGCTGCCGTTGCGTTAATAATCGACCGCCCAACTCTATTTGTATCCAAACTAATATATCCCACATATGGACATTTCAATTTAATTGTTCTACAGACTGCGACCCGGGAACTTACGGGAAGAACTGTGAAGAAGACTGCGGACGTTGCAAGGACAAGAAACTTTGTGATGTTAAGAATGGAAATTGTACCAGCGGCTGTGAAGCGTGGTACACGTCAGTTATTTGCAAAACGTACATACGTAAGTGGCACGCAAGCACGCACACACGCATGCACGCATGTGAGTGTGTTTTGGAGTTTTACCGTAATTAATAATGCTAACAGTTAATGCCATAATGTATATTTTAAGGTAATTATTTCGCTGCAATGATAACAATAATAATAGTAATACTGGGCCATATATATTCACGAAAATAGTATTAGAATCAAATACGTTATTAGTATAATTAATTGCTTATAATTTTAGCATCCTTGAAGTAATTGCATACGTATTCAACAAGAGCGTATGTGTTATTCCATGCGTCATCGACTTAAAACTGTATCCACAGAAAGTACTTATTTCCTACACCAGACACCCCGTATTTTGAATCATCGGACAAGCCAGAAGTTGACAACATCCATAGTTCATCAGTGACAGTGAGGTGGCTGACAGCTAAGAACATCTCGTCTGTGGAGACTCACTATTACTACATCGTCTGGCTTCAAGCTGAAGGAAAGACATATTTGAATACAACCAAACAAACACAAACATCAAACACTGATCGGTTTGAAACACACATCACCGGACTTCAGTTCAACACGTACTACTCAGTCAAGGTTGAACCTTATCGCCAACAGAACGAGCTGCGTGAGGCTGGAACAAGTACCGGCCTCAACAGGTTCAAAACTACTTGTACAGGTAAGTGGATGTTATGTGAATGTATATTTCTAGCGAATAAGTTCGCGTTGAGGTGATACAAATCAAAACAACAATTATACTAACTTATAAATATTACACCTAGTTGCAAACATTTACACTAATTTAAGATACCATTAATTAATTAATTAATTATTTTTTTTAATTATGTTTTGTTGCGCCTCTGAGCTCAGGCTCCTGAGGATATAGGCGCGGTGAACCAGAGGCAAACTGAAAACATTCGCTCGTAAGAAACATGTATCCTTTGCGGACATACATACACTAATGATGAATGTTAGTCTTGTGTTACCTACTGTTATGAAGTAATTACAGAACATGAAAACTTCGACATTAAACTGATTTTGACTATATCTATTGCAACTAAGCTGCATAGATGTTATCTATACAAAACAGTGTTCAACCAGTTGCATAATTATTATTAGTTGTATAAACAGTTTAATGTTAGATGGATGCTGACCAAATTTATAGCAAATATAGTAAATTCGAATTCTTGCTATGTTATGAATGTACTATAATTTTTACATTCAGCAAGAACAGCTGTATTGTAATTGTAATAACGTCGTGCTATAATAATACAATTCACGTTTCGTTTCAGCGCCAGACACCCCCGTCATAGAGAACGTGACGATGTCAACTCAGGACGGCTCCACTAACGGAAACATCAATGTGACGTGGAAGGTCAGTAGCGTGTGTTAAGTTGAATTGGATCTAATTTTTACTAAATGTTAACTCTGTGATTCAATGTAGCAATGTAGTATCTTCAAATGGCACAACAATCATACAGATTGTGTTAGTAGACTCAGTGGAGTTGGGAAACACATGCAAGGTTGTGAGGCGAGTGAAAAGGAATATATCGTATTGCAATCTTTGTTTGCACGTTAAAAGTGTGTATGTTTTCTGTTGAAGACAACCACCTGCGGCATACCCTCCCCAACCAAAGGCAGCCAAATATTACACGCGGGCCTTAGTAGTTATCACAGATGTATAAAAGAGTGTGGTTATTTTGATTGCTACTTACTCTTTTATAAAATTATCAAATATCACATCAGCTGTCATGATTTCCAAGGTGTTTCGATAAAACCTGTTACCAATGTTTCAATGTCTATGTTTTGTACATTATCATGATCGGTGCGTCTATTCACTGGAAAAAAGTTGTTTGTGTAGACCGAACTGGGAAGTATTCAACTTGATTATTCTCTCCACAAAAGTTGGCATACTAACAAATGGAGGAATTAGTTATTCTTGTTCTGGTTCATGTGTAAATCCGCAATTAATTTCTTTCGCATTACATGTAAAAATAATTATACAATATCACACGTCACATCTTGTTGTTTTATCTTTGTAAACAGACGATGAAACACAGTGGGTGCGATCAAATTGTAGCCGTAGTTGTGTATTATAAAGTCCAGACCAATACTCTTTGGCAACACAAAGAGGCCGATCGAGTCAGCGACACACGGCTAACCTTACATAGTGTTAACTACGACGTGTACGAGGTGAAAGTGTCGGCTACGAACAACGAAGACATCACCACAACCAGCGAAACATTCATCGCAAACTTCTTGACAAGTAGGTCGATTTTTTCTATATTTTATATGTAACCTTTTTTATGTAACCTATATGTAACCTATGTAACCTACAATGATATGTAATATTTTGTCCCCAGCCTTTCATCGTGTTCCATTTTGCTTTTCACGAAAGTACTCATATGTCCCTACGTATCTCCCGGTCAGAACTTTGTCTTTGAGAAACATACAAATGGATTTTTTAGCACTTAATATTTTAAAACATAAACACTTGCAAAGGTGACAAATTATTTATATTGTATTACACATTATTGATATCAATGAAGCGCAGCTGTTTTTTGGTTGAAGACATTTGAAGTTTGCCCCCATCTTTTTATGTCGTAACGGAGATCAAATATCGCGGCTAATCAGAATCATTGCAACAACATTTATAATTGTTTTAAGTTGCCATGGAAATCGTGGCCAGATTTTATTTGGAGGATGGTTTTGTATTTCTTAAATGTTTGATCAAATTCACTGTAAATTGGCCTGCAGCTTGTACACACCCTCCTACAACTACTATTATTACATTAATATTTTCAGAGAATAATACCATTGTAGTATATACTCTCATCAATAAACTCGCCAACCTTTGTAGAGATTACGCATGACCTGTTTTGTTTTGGTGTAGACACATAGAAATGGATATTTGGGTTCATATGCGCAAATCATCAAATTATGTACGCAAAGAACTTTACTGACTATTAAATGTCAGTAAACAAATTATAAAATAGTATTTCTATCGGAATCAGCTGCACTTCTTTTTGGAGTCAACTGTTCACATTACTGGAATCAACATTATGATGTGTTTGCGGACTCTTTGTTTTCAGCAGAAGTTACGCGTGGACCACTTCCAACGTTTCGGTTTGTCTTGGATAATGGCATAAAAAGAATACATGAAGAACTCTCACAACATTTATGTTTTGGACTGTATTTTTTCAGAAGTGAAGTGTGGACCACCTCCATCCGTGGCACATGCCAAGGCCGAGACGACCGGGTCAAGATATCTGGACAGAGTGACGTACACGTGTGAGTCCGGCTACTACAGCGACGGACCACAGAACCACCTCGTCTGCGGCAAGCGCACAAAGTGGGAGGGTGACGAGATCGTGTGTAGAGGTAACCCAGTTTGTATTTCATTATGTGTCAGGGTCGTTAGTGTGGTTCACAACTTCACAGACTTGATCGTCCATAAATCTGTGTATCAAGGATTAGTTTGCCTGGGACTGGGTGGCTGGGTGGGCAGTGAAAAAGGACAAATATACAAACGATAAAAGATTCACTCAGGTAGGCTGAGTGAGAAGAAAAAAAATGCAAAAATGCAAGTAAGTAAGTAAGAAGGACAAATGACAAATTCACCGATGATATACATTTATAAAATAAAATAAAACAAGGCAGTGACCATTGCTCTATAGCGGGTTTTTGCGTATACTAATATATGGCCCGATTACTTCACAAATAACCCACCATTAGGTGACTAAATATTTGAGACGCCCTTTACCGCCTTTCACAGTATTACATATTGTGAACTAACGTTACATTGTTTTAGCTGCGATTCCCTCAGCCCAAGCTGTTACTTGCGGTTTGGGAACAGGTCCGTGGATTGGCATTGCTGTGGCAACATTCATACTTGGCGGTGTGATTATGGCTGTCGTTCAGCGTATTATATTTAAGTAAGTAGATGAAAGTTAATGGTGGATAAGTGGGCAATGGTTATTGACAAGGGACTCACGAATAGCGTGGTGCTGCTGGATCTATGAGAGGCAGCACTCAACAAGCAGGTCGTATTCGACTTCCTACACATTGAAGTCATTAATTGGTATGATGATGATCAGATCCGGTATACAACGTCGGAATGACGTTGATTATTAGTTGTATATACGTTGCGACGTTGAACAACATAAATGCAACGTTTCCAATAATGGCTTAGCCATTGTCTGTACATTCTTTACAACTACCTAGCTGTTACCAGGCAGATGTAGGTTAACATTCTATCAACTGAAATAGAACCAAACAAATCTGATTTGTTTGTACATTTGTAGTGATTGTACAGGAACTTAATAGACTAGCCTGCATTCAATGAAACAATTCAAAAAAGATTCCAATTCCGATCGGCTCTTGAAAATACATTCCGAAATATAATTGACCCCATATTTATGACAGCTGTTGTTTGCTGATACAATTAACAATACGAAAGCACATAATAATTATGTCTGCTGCTGAATACTGACTACTAGAGGAATTAATCTACATTGAATGTATTTCACTGGTTCAGGAATGTACACATTGTCAAATAAAATTATATTTGTTGTATCAGAACACAGTGAATATCTTTATTTTGTAAATGTTTGTTTTATTATCAAAACATAATATTTAATGACTGTTTTGAAAAAAAATTCAACTTGGTGATTAATGCTCTCCTTGTGCTCTTTTTAATGTCTGCTTGATACTGAATACTACGAATTGGGCAAACAAGAGTGATGTAATGGTCTACATTGTATTCCATGGGTTCATTGATATACACATTGTTAAATAAAATGTCTCATGTATCGGAATAAGGTGAATATTTGTCTTTATTTTGTTCATAACGTATTTAATGACCATGTTAATTGACTCTTTCGACGAAAAAAGTGTAACACCGGTGAGTCCAGCTCTTCTAGTACACGATTTCCGCTACAGACCCACGTGTACACGCCGACATACATAGCATTGACGAAGGGGACTACAATTTTCATAGTAACACCTGTAAACCATTTAAGTTGGTTATCAGAAAACAGTAACGATCTAATGTTGACACAACGTTGAATTCCAATAAATTTGATACATTGTTGCAACGTTCAAACCTGACGTTGTTCGAACTACTTTTCAACATTGCAACAACGTTGAAACCGGACGTCGATGCAACGTAGAAACCTGACGTAGATACAACTTTCAAATCCAACTAGTTTTTAACATTGGTACAACGTGGAAACCTGACGTCGATACATCGTTGAAACCTGACGTAGATACAACTTTCAAATCCAACTACTTTTCAACATTGCAACAACGTGGAAACCCGACGTCGATACATCGTTGAAACCTGACGTAGATACAACTTTCAAATCCAACTACTTTTCAACATTGCAACAACGTTGAAACCCGACGTCGATGCAACGTAGAAACTTGACGTAGATACAACTTTCAAATCCAACTAGTTTTTAACATTGGTACAACGTGGAAACCTGACGTCGATACATCGTTGAAACCTGACGTAGATACAACTTTCAAATCCAACTATTTTTCAACATTGCAACAACGTGGAAACCCGACGTCGATACATCGTTGAAACCTGACGTAGATACAACTTTCAAATCCAACTACTTTTCAACATTGCAACAACGTTGAAACCCGACGTCGATGCAACGTAGAAACTTGACGTAGATACAACTTTCAAATCCAACTAGTTTTCAACGTTTGTACGACGTCGATACCCGACGTCGATACAACGTGGAAACCCGACGTCAATGCAATTTTCAAATCCAACTAGTTTTCAATATTGGTACAACGTGGAAATCCGACGTCGATACATCGTTGAAACCTGACGTAGATACAACTTTCAAATCCAACTAGTTTACAACATTGTTACGACGTCGATACCCGACGTCGATACAACGTGGAAACCCGACGTCAATGCAACTTTCAAATCCAACTAGTTTTCAATATTGGTACAACGTGGAAACCCGACGTCGATACATCATTGAAACCCGACGTAGATACAACTTTCAAATCCAACTAGTTTCCGACATTGCTACAACGTGGTACCTGACGTTGAAACAACGTATTTTCAACGTCATTTTGCCTGCTGGGTGGGCACTTTAAAACAGCAATCCGCCGCGTGACGCTGCAATTGTCTCGATTGATGCATGAAGATGTAGATGAAAAGAAACGTCAGGGTTGAACAATAATCAGTTCAATGTTTAGCTTAACAAGTTATAGTCGATGAAACTTAAATGAATATCTTACTGTGTATTTTAGAATGAGGTCAAACAACCAGAAAGCTGACAACGAAGAACGCCAGACAGAGCAGCCTCCAATTGAAATGGGAGCAGGTAAACAAATGTGAAATGTGTGTAATGTATCCATATATCTTGTGAAATCATGTGAAATAAAGAACGTGCATATTTGTGGGGTGGCTTTGATAAATTAGATTATTGTAATTACCAGGGTATCTGATCTGATGTGTGTGTGTGTGTGCATGCATATTTGAAGATATTATTGATAAACATTACGATATTAATGGTAATATATATATACACACATATATATATATATATATATATATATATATATATATATATATATATATATATATATATATATATATATATATATATATAATATTTTATATATATATATATATATATATATATATATATATATATATATATATATATATATATATATATATATTCTATTGTATAGTTACTTTGTTATTTTCCAAAGATACATTTGAAATCAATTCACTCACTTTACAAATAATGTTGTTCCTTTCTTGTTTGTCAGGCGCCATCGGAGGTGTTCCAGACTACGACCATCTAACGAGAGTGCCGGGAGAACAGGATCGACCCAATGTCTATGACGTAATACCCGTCCATGACGAAATATCCACCTAGCGGTATCTCAACTCACCAACGTAATGAGAGTTTAAAGGAATTATACTTGAAACTGTGTACGCTGCGTGCGTGCATGTGTGCGTGAGCGCGTGCGTGCGTGTATGAATGTATTTTAACGTATGTATTTGTGGATGCGTGCGCATGTGTGTATCACATTTGATTGTCATAGCCTGATAAAAAATCACATATGTACATGGACATAGTTCTTAAGTGTAAATATCATTTTTGGTCCCCTTTCTACCACCAATGTTCTCGTGTTGCTTACCGTGTTATCATGTTTATGTACTGTGTGTACACATTCATCGCCCTATAATGCGTAACTTGATTATGATCAACAGTCAGCTTTGTGTATTAACGCTTTTCATGATCTTTCCCGTAGGGTATGTACATAAATGTTGCATTATATTCAAAGCATGCACAATACTGTTAACACTTTCCTTCTTGTACACCTTTTTCCGTGGGTTTTTTAGAAGGTTTTAGTTTATGCAATTTAGTGTAAATACGTACATGATGTGTTGGTCAGTGTATCATTGTGTGCTAAATGACCGCCCCACCTTTGCTACTTTTACATGTCATTTAATAATTTATTTTCTCGATGAGCTAGTTTGTATTGGTGATTAATCTATATCTCATCGATTTACCTGTATGATATTTTCGTCGATGAACATGTTTGTACCAGCTACTTCTCATCGATACATGTATTTTATTATCTCAATGCATTTTACCTTTAACAACAATTACTCTTTGTGTGTTCCTGTAGCAAACAAGCTCAGGTTTCTGTCATTATGCATCAGCAAGGTACACAATTAAGCATTAGCAGGGTATAAAGGAATTATACTTGAAACTGTGTACGCTGCGTGGTGCATGTGTGCATGCATGCGTGCGTGCGTGCGTGTATGAATGTATGTTAATGTATGTATGTGTGCATGCGTGTGCATGTGTGAATTTACGTACGTACATCAGTGAATTAATTTATATATGGATATGTATCACATTTGATTGTCATAGCCAGATAAAAAATCATATATGTACATGGACATAGTTCTTAAGTGTAAATAGCATTTTTTTCTCATCATAAAAGTAAACATACAGTCCTTTAGCCAAACACAAAAAACCGGTGTCGGACGATTCTCACCCCAACTTGGCTACGGTTTGTAGAACGGGCATATTTCCACAAGAACATTTGGATCCCTTGATCATCATAGTAAACAGTGAACAACTTTGTATGTAAATTTGGGTACCTATTAGGTATAGTTATCCTCACATATATTATCGTATTGAAGTAGTACCTACTTAGTATAAGTAGATTCCGTGTTACAGCACAGCACATATTTTAACCATGATGCAATACTGCAGCACATCGAATTAGCATAGAATCATATACAGCAGAGTGGTCATGCGACATATCCGTAGCAAGACGTAGTTGTCATATGTCTACTTAGGATAAATATCGCATATAAGGAGAACAGTTAATTGCACCCTTGTACAAAGAAATAGTTTGGAATATTCGTAACTTGGAGTACTGCATAGAAGCATGGAGGCTATATCGCATGAAGGACATTGACTAGGTAGGTAGGTAAAGTCATTCCCCAGGCATTACGCCTTAGGAAGCCATGAAGGCTTATATGGCCTGATTTCTGTAGTGCGAAGCAACTTAGAGTGCAGTTATCCTGACTCTCCTGGACGGGACACTAGTCCATCGCAGGTACCTTCCAAACATTGTTTGTACTCATTTGCAGCTGAGTAGACTGAGGCAAAGTAGGGTAAACGAAATTGCCTAAGCTTCGAAAACGAACCGTGCCCAGTGTGGGTCTTGAACTCACAACCCTCGAATTTAGAGTCCAACACCTTAACCACTAGGCCACGGCTGCCCCCTTCAAGGACATTGACTAGCTAGAAAGAATACAACGAAAATCAACTGAGCTGATTTCAGAACTGCGAGACTTTAGTTATGAGAACCACAGCGCACAAAGCAGCATTAGCTAAGGAACTGCGTAGATTGGATATGAGAACGTACTAATTTTCACACAAGGACAATAAACGAATTGCACAAACTGTCAAATGATTGTGTGAAAGCTAGCAGTCTGAATATGTTTAAGACTAAAATTGAGAGATATCTGATAAGGGCGGGGTATACATAGATGACAAATTTATTGGGACTCTCAATAAGCCAACGCTTTCCTTGTGCATTTGCCATCTAAAGCTTGTAACTTTGGGCGGCAATCTTGTTAAGTCTTATTAAATCTAACACAAGACCGTTGCACGGCATACTGTAGTGGCACAGTGGTCATTCTAAACAACCAAACAAACCACAATCAGAATAACTCGTGGCGCCTCTGGTGCATAATATAAAACTAATATGAAGGTGAAATCGGCCAGATTGGCGACGAAACTAATTTGTATTTCGCGTTAATCAAACGTCAGATCAGCCGATATTTGCATTCCAGTGCTAGCGTTGCTGAAACAGTAATTCTGTCCGACTCTCTAATGTGAAGTATAAGTTCTACCCCGTCGACAATCGATCCCACGATGCATTGTGTGTAATCACTCCCGCCGTCTAGCGATCAAAAACGTGATATTCCGGGTAACGAGTATTTCAGATAACACGCTTACGCTTTTATCGTATTTGATTTTCCGATTTCTTTCGTAGATTGTTTAGGTTTTCGGCTATATTACATTGATTAACGTACAATTCTATGATATGATTCAATGAACCATGTGTGTAAATACACTTAATAAAGCAAAACACCTGTGTCACTCCTTCACTTGCAAATGCTCAATTTACTTTGCGGTAGACCACTACGGGATCACACGTTGGGGGAGATCTCCTACTATTCACTTACCTCAACAAGGAAGGTCTGCATTTACATTATCAACAATGTTACAACACTCGTGTTCATAAACTGGCTCTAGTTCTAGTTTGTCTCCAGCATTTGTGAAATTATCACTGAAATAGTAAGTCACTAAAGTGAGCGGGTCACGCGAGACGTGAAGGTGGAACTGTTTGACGTGATGTGTGACGGGTCAATGAGTAATGTGTATCACGCTGTGTCAGACATGACACGGGATAAACCTGGAATTAGCAAAGGGCGCACGGTTTGATCGATCAGGCAGGGAGAAAATGTGCAACATCGTTTGTTACACATGGACACAAATAAAGGCCACCGGAACGGTACATCGTAATACAAACCAATAATACTGCAGCACACTGTTTCAAACAACAAACCATGTTGTGGCCAGTTTAAAAGGTAGTTTGCTTTTGTTTCTTTTTCTTACCTTTCCATTCACGTCTACATGGTTGACGTTCAAAACTTCACACGGTTAACACATTGCTTCATCTTTGGTCTAGTTACTGCCCTTTGAACCAAATCGTCACGTCCGTAACGGTGGGGTTACCAGGTTTAAAACCGTGATTGCACAATTAGTTATTTGATCATTTAAGTGGTTTCTTGCTATTTAAATATGGGACATATATGGTATAAATCATGTACGATTTCCGCGGACAGACGATATTGGTTCTTTCATTTTTTTTTCTTTACAGTCAATTCGACCAAATATAGGTTTAAAAACAAAGTTTGTTTTTATTTCTTTTTCTCCCACACTCCATTCATGTCTACATGGTTCAAGATTAAAAACTTCAAACGATTAACAAATTAGTTCATCGCTGGTCAAGTTACAGCCCATTGAACCAATTCGTCACTTCCGTAATGGTGGGGTTACCATGTCCAAAAATTGCAAAGTTTAATTTTTTTTTATTTAAATGGTTTATTGATTATTAAATGTGGAACATAATATATGGTATCAACCATGCACGATTTCGGCGGATTGGGGTTATTGTTTATTTCACTTTGTTTAGTTTACATCAATCAATTCGACTAAACGTACCTATATAAATAAAGTGTGACTTTGTTCCTTTTCTTAATTCTCCATTCATGTCTATGTGTTTTGACATTGAACATTTCAAACGGTTAACAAATTACTTCATTTTGGTCTTGTTACAGCCCTTTGAACCAAATCGTCACTCCGTAACGGTGGGGTTACCAGCTCTAAATGCATCATTGCATAGTTAGATATTTGTCTATTTAAATGGTTAATTGAGTATTAAACCTTGAAAATCATATGTGGAAAGCCAGAAAGAACGAGCCACTTGACACACTGCTTTCGACAGCTGTTTTTGTGGTTGTTATAAATGAAATCAATATATTGTTCGACTACACTGGCTAAACGAAATCACGAAGATTCCAACAATATACCCCAAAGAACCTAACTTTCTTTAGAGCTGTTAAACCTCATTCTTTTATGCGTTCTTCATAACATGCTCACAACACCTTCCATTCGGAGTCCCACAGTGATCCGGCCGGCCCTGTTCTGTTTAGCTTATAAACTACGTATCTTAGCCAAGTAAATACTAATCATAATGTCAGTGATTACCTGTATCACAGGTTTCTATATCACTTTCACAATCAGATGCACAAGAAGACACAATGTGAAGCATTTAGCAAACTGTGGCTGTCACACTACGTTGATTATGTGATCCATATTTCACTCTGTGTACTACATAATCCACACCCGTGCAATTAGTATGCGAGGCTCGTAACCACGTGGCGTCTGACACCATGTGGCGTCTGACACCATGTGGCGCCTGACACCACGGTTCCCATGTGAGCAACGTATCAACGATAAGTATTAAATTGACCTTTTTATCAACTTTGTTATAAACACGACACCCCGCCTAATGGCTTGCATAGCTGCAATTATAAGAAATAAAATTGCTATTAACAGTGTACAATTATGGTCATTGGTATGTGCGTATCGGTTAATAAGTTTATGACTATGAAATACAATGCATAACGATAAATCAATTGATTCATTTACAAAATTAGCCAATAACAACAGAGCGTTAATTTGATCGCTTTGCATAAATATACATGAACTAATTGATAAACTGTAGTTCTCGTTGTCAATCATTAGCGAAAACACACAATCGTTTTGTTTAAACCTTATTGAGTCACGATTATGGTTGTCTATAGGATCACACAGACACAACCAACTGAGACACAACTAACTGATCTCTAACTATAAAAAACAATTGTGTCCTCATGGGATTGACTATAAGAATTGTTCTTTTTACTTATAAGATCACATAATCATATTTTGCTACTCGGATTAAATTACTGTTTTCAACTTAATGTGGCTCGTAAAAAACGCCAGAAGGTAAACACGAAGCAAATCAAACCATATATGGAATTCATACGTCTTCCGAAAGTGGGTTGATATTCCGGGCACATTATAGTTTGTTTAACGCAATGATGTGAACATAATTTATATTAATATTGTTGTTTTGTTGCAGAGGCGCTGCAGCTGAACAGAAACAAGATCACTTCGATCGACGACGGAACGTTCGACGCACTGCGCGCTCTGAAACACCTCGTTCTTTACGACAACCGACTCGTCGAGCTGCCGACAAACGTGTTCCACTTGCTGCAGGCGCTGCAGATGCTGCATCTGTACAACAACGATCTGTCGTCCGTGGAGCGCGCGCTCTTTACCGGCCTCGCGTCGCTCACCGATCTCAACCTACAGGACAACGCCATCGAGGACCTGCCCGCCGACTGCTTCGACGATCTCGCCTGGGTTACAACCGTTGACTTGTCGAACAACGCCATCGAGCATATCAAGCCGGGCACCTTCAACCGGCTGAAGAAGCTCGCGGACGTCAAACTGAACGGGAACAAAATCGCGGAACTGCCGACCGGCGTGTTTGTCGATGTCGGAAGTCTGGTGACGATCTATCTAGACGGGAACCGCATCGAGTCGGTGAGTGCTAACGCCTTCAAGAACCTGTCGTCGTTGACCTACCTTCACATGGGCAAGAACCGGATACAGAGTTTGCCTGATACCGCCTTCCGCGATCTAACCGCCATCTCAGACTTGAAACTTGACGGAAACCAGCTTACTACCTTGCCTGTGGAGGCGTTCTAGAAGATCCAGAGCCTCAGCTCCCTCGACTTGAAGGACAATGCCATCACGCACGTCGATGACTACAGCTTCCGTAGCATGCAATTGGAAAGCTTGAGCTTGGCCAGAAACAAGATCAGTTCGCTGGGAAAGGACAGTTTACGCGGACTGACCAAGCTGAGGACGCTCGAATTGCAAGAGAACGTCATCGGGTCTATCACAGATCGGACGTTTGATCACGATCTCCGCAAACTGGACACGTTGAACTTGAGTCGCAACTCGCTGACTCGAGTCAACGCGAACACGTTCAGCGGTCGTAATAAGGTTGGAACGCTGGACCGTTATGGACCGACTTGAATCTCGAAGGGAACAGTATCACTCGCCATGGATCCGCACTCTACAGACGCTGTCGCTGGGCGGCAACGGATTGGAGAAGAATTATCTGCGGAACTTGTCCGGTCTGGGACAGCTGAAGAAGCTAAACATCGAAGGCAACGACCTGGTGAATTTGCCCGAAGACTCGTTTGTGGGTCTGGGAAATTTGACATCGCTGAATCTGCGCGGAAACGAATTGGCGACGTTTAGCTACATAGTTGCTGGACGTCTGCTGAAGCTCACTTATCTGACTTGGGCGATAATCAGTTAACCTATGTATCACTTACGGACATGCAGTCCCTGGCACTGTTGGAAATACTGAAGCTCGATGGCAACGCACTCTCTCGGCTGCCGACGAGGCTGTTCCAGAACCAGAATATCCACTATCACCTAAGACGTCTCGATCTTTCAAACAATAAGTTTGATCATGTAATATTCAATCAACTCGCGATGCTTCCGTCGGACGTGTTGACATCATTAAAGCTGGACGGCAGTGCCATATCTCGGCTGCCTGCTGATTCCGTAGCTCGACTACCAGAGTCGCTCGCCTACTTGTCACTGCGCAACAACCGATTGACGTCCGACGAGCTACTCGCCTTGAAGGTTCTATACCGACTCGAAGACCTCCTTCTGGACAACAACGTCATCACCGAGTTGCCGGCCGGTCTGTTTGCCTCTATGTTCAACTTGCACCGACTGACGGCGTCCGGTAACCGCATCGGCAGCATGTCGAAGGCGTCGTTTCTGGGACTCGGCCGCTCGCTCGAATACCTGAGCCTTGCCGACAACGAGCTGGCGCAGGTCAAAGACACGGACACGTTCGCCGCCATTTTGTTTTGTCCAGCAACAAACTGCGGATGATCACCCTACCGACGAGCATGCCTTACATGCGTAACCTGCTGCACGGGCATAACCGCCTAACGTCTTTCCCGCTTGGACTACGCCACTTATCAATCATCCACGACCTTGACCTGTCCAATAACATGATCGTCAATCTGCCGCAGTTGACAATATCCAGCACGTCGCCAATGCAGAAGGTTGACCTTTCCGCGAACCGCATCGAGCGTCTGAACGGCCTCGTCTTGCTGGGGGAGATTAGCGAAATCGTCGTCCGCCGCAACCAGATTCGCGAGATCGACGCCGGCGTCTTCGACAGGATATCGAAGCTCGACGTCCTCGACTTGTCGGACAACTCCCTCGCGACTATCCCGGCCGAGATACAGCAGACGTCCGCCAACGTCGAGTCGGTCGTGCTGGCCAACAACAGAATCACGTCTCGCCGCCGCCCGGCCGTCGAGAGGCTGGACCTGAGTGGTAACGTAATCGAGACGATCCAAGACGGTGCATTCGACGCGCTGAATCAGTCACTGCTTGAGCTCGACCTGTCCTACAATCGCATGACCGGTCTGAGGCCTTCTCTCGTCAGCGGGTTGCCTAACCTGCACACTCTGCGCCTCTCCGGCAACCCGCTCGTGTGCGACTGCGGTCTCGCCTGGCTGCGCACGCTGCCGGCGCTTGTCCAGCTCGACTGGGCCGTCTGCTCGAGTCCGGAAGATCTCGCCGACTCGCTGCTCGTCTGCTTCGACGTGTCTCAGTGTGACGCAACAGTGAAGGCTGTCACGCACCCGATGTGCTCGCAGACCCGCCCGACGACTACACCTCGTACGACGACCACGTCTACGACGACCGCATATACCTTCACGACAACGACGACTACTACTACTACTACAGCGACAACAACGACGACTTCAGCATCAACTACGTCCACCACAACAACGACTACACCACCAACAACGACAACACCACCAACAACGGTTACACCACCGACAGCGACTACATCACCAACAACGACGACGACACCACCAACAACGACTACATCACCAACGACTACACCAACAACGACTACACCACCAACAAAGATTACATCACCCACAACGACTACATCATCAACAACGACGACAACACCACAAACAACGACTCCACCGCCAACAACGACTAAGCCACCAACAGCGACTAAACCAACGACGACTACACCACAAACAACGACTACACTACCAACAACGACTAAACCAACGACGACTACACCACAAACAACGCCTACACCACAAACAACGACTAAGCCACCAACAACGACTACACCACCAACAACGACGACACCGACCAACACAACAATACATACCACCCATCCAAAAACCTGGAGCACCGACAACAGAGTCGTCAACGATGACGCAATCAACAGCTTCGACCGCCTCCGGAAGTACTCCACCCGTCGGTAAATCTACCGCCGACCACCAGACCAAGACGGGCATAATTGTTATCATCGTCATTGGTACCTTTGTCATCACTGTTATCTTCGTTGTCGTCGTGGTCGAAATGGTGACGCAATGACGGAAGGTCAAGAAGGACGACTCCAGCATGAGGTATGAAAACCGACAACTCTTTGTTCGCAGTTTTGCGGAACATTTCTCAGTTTAAGTAAACAGTGCATTTCTTGTTTCATTAACTCAACAGCAGTTATATTTCACCAGCATGTATGTAACGAACATGTGACCAAAATTAATGTTTGTCTTACCAATTGTTTGCTATCTATGCTATTACAAAGAATTCGGCTAACATACACTACACTATATATATATATATATATATATATATATATATATATATATATATATATATATATATATATATAGGTGAACCACACGCCACCCCGTGTACACATCTTGCCTAATCTCGCTTATCGGACTCTCGTTCGCCTTCTTAAACTCGCTCAAGATATGTTTTGACTGTTACCGACTCCATTTTGTGTAGGCGTTACCTTGAAACACCAGCAGCCAATTAACGTCATTGTCGATATTCTATACTGCAACATTATTTTACATGAGTTAACTATTCATTGTGACCGTTGTGTCAATATAATCAAAGTTTAAAGTTGATTCGAATGCATCGTATAAGTAAAATTAATTTTTATTTGATGAGTTAGACAAATCAACGGATGAGAGCCTATTTAATCTAATTATAAGTATCCCCGCTACGCAAATATAGAAAACAGTATGTCCAGCCCCGTCTGTCCGCTGCGTGAACACGCAGCACACTCTTATTAAACCTGCAGCACATTCTTATTAAACCTGCAGCACAGACGTATTAAACCTGCAGCACAGCCTTATTAAACCTGCAGCACAGTCTTATTAAACCTGCAGCACAGTCTTATTAAACCTGCAGCACAGACTTATTAAACCTACAGCACAGTCTTATTAAACCTGCAGCACAAACTTATTAAACCTGCAGCACAGTCTTATTAAACCTGCAGCACAGACGTATTAAACCTGCAGCACAGTCTTATTAAACCTGCAGCACAGTCTTATTAAACCTGCAGCACAGTCTTATTAAACCTGCAGCACATACTTATTAAACCTACAGCACAGTGTTATTAAACCTGCAGCACAAACTTATTAAACCTGCAGCACATTCTTATTAAACCTGCAGCACAGACGTATTAAACCTGCAGCACAGTCTTATTAAACCTGCAGCACATTCTTATTAAACCTGCAGCACAGACGTATTAAACCTGCAGCACAGTCTTATTAAACCTTCAGCATAGTCTTATTAAACTTGCAGCACATACTTATTAAACCTGCAGCAGAGTCTTATTAAACCTGCAGCACAGTCTTATTAAACCTGCAGCACATACTTATTAAACCTGCAGCAGAGTCTTATTAAACCTGCAGCACAGTCTTATTAAACCTGCAGCACAGTCTTATTAAACCTGCAGCACAGTCTTATTAAACCTGCAGCACATACTTATTAAACCTGCAGCAGAGTCTTATTAAACCTGCAGCACAGTCTTATTAAACCTGCAGCACAGTCTTATTAAACCTGCAGCACAGTCTTATTAAACCTGCAGCACAGTCTTATTAAACCTGCAGCACAGTCTTATTAAACCTGCAGCACAGTCTTATTAAACCTGCAGCACAGTCTTATTAAACCTGCAGCACATACTTATTAAACCTGCAGCAGAGTCTTATTAAACCTGCAGCACAGTCTTATTAAACCTGCAGCACAGTCTTATTAAACCTGCAGCACAGTCTTATTAAACCTGCAGCACAGTCTTATTAAACCTGCAGCACAGTCTTATTAAACCAGGCAGCCACGTTGAACTAAATAAAATTCTATGATTAGAGTTTAATGAACTATAAGAAATACAACGGATTGTAATATGTTAAAAACTACCATATTTGCATTGTTTATCGTATTGTATGCTAGTCATTAGCCATGCTAAATTTACCTCACTTCGTGCCATGTTGCGACTTCCAGGAAGTCGAGTACTTGCAGCAAAGACCAACATAGAAATCTACCTCAACTGGAATTCAATCAGGTAAGCTTCCTTGCCATGTATAAAAATATTACGTCAGCGAAACGATGAACAAGACCGTTTGTTGGTGATGTTAATAAATTAAATTAATGCAATTACTGTGGTAGATAGGCTACTATTTTTAAAGTATCTATGACAAGGTTTTTGCTGTTTGTGCTTATATTGCAAGTAAAAAACCTTAAACTAATTTATGTACTCACTTTTGACGGAATAAATATGTCAATATTTATATTTTAGAAAAGTTTGCAATTACCCCCAGGAAATGAGAGTTTTATTTTGAGTGATCGAGAAACTGGAAATGATATCAGCGGAGGACAGCATGGTTTCTATGATTGTTCCAAATTATGTAATCTTCGTCAAAACGTCCGCATAAATTATTTCGTACGCTGCCTGGGACACATACCTCCGCTGACGTCACAACAAAATGGCACGACTGTATTAGGCGAACCAGCTGCGATTTATTGACGGTATCGGTTGTGTGTGCGCGCGCGCGCGCGTGCATGTGTGTGTATGCGCGTGTGTGTATGTAAAATCGTGGATTGTATTACGGTGAAGTTGTTTTATTCGGTCAAAAAAAAAAACTTTTAACAACCGTGTCATGAGCACTTTAATCATAATTACTTTAATTTACATAATTACTGTAGTTGTTCTGCATCAGTTTCCTCAATCTAATTACTCTACGGTTATATTTATATGCCTCTTGTTTGTCAGACGTCATCGGTGGAGTTCAAGACTACGCCCATCTAACAAGAGTGCCGGGAGAACAGGAAGAACCCAACGTCTATGACGTAATATCCGTCTATGTCGTAATATCCGATTATGACGTAATATCCGCTTAGCGGTGTCTCAATGTACCAGGGACAGACTCAACGAATTATACATTGAAACTGAGCTTGCCGTGAGTGTGTCTGTGTGTGTGTGTGTGTGTGCGTGCGTACGTGCGTGCGTACGTGCGTGCGTGTGTGCGTTCATGCGTACGTGACCATGTCACAGCCATTTTATAGTAACACTAACAGTTATAGTCTATCGCTAACACTAATTGCCTATTGTACTCTGTTTGCAACATTACTTTTGCTACCACCGGTTGAATGGTTTTGTCAGTGAAACTGGTACGTCACTAACTGTAGAGTTTCTAATATATGATAAAAAATATTCCGACAATATGTTTTTAGTAAATTTCAATGTTAGATAACGAACAATTGATGGTGGCCTTTATACATTACTTTTACAATACATAATAGACTGTCATTAAATGACTATGAAATGTAAGGAGTGCATACATTTATCTCATTGTCAGCTTAAATGTTTACACAGAAGACGTTAACTTTCAATCATTCACTTTGCCTAGTTAAACTCTAATTCATTTTCGTTTGGTTTCTATCGAATATGTTACTCTGTACATCAGGGATAATATGGATGGCAGATAGTGCTGCAGGTTGAACTCACATTCTTTATTATGTGTTTATTGTTATCTTGTAATCAGTACATTTGCATGCGCTGTGTTTATGCATATTTCCGATAAATATTACTGCGTCATTTTGTTTATCATATTAAGTTTTCATAGGCGATCACAACTCTGATTAGTTTGATTGTTTCTGTATACACGCAGAAGACTAGATATGTTGTATGAATACGAATTTGTTAGCGCTTTTACAGGAGTGGTAATTACACAAAACAACAGTAGTACTAATTAGTAGGAATTGATCAAATACTTTAGTAACAAAGTAGAAATTGCACATATATTGACAGAGCAGTGAACAATATTGGTCGCAGTTATTATTCAAGGTTGACCCAAATTCAATATGAATTCAATATTATGTATGTTTGTTTGTGTGTGTATGTATGTGCGCGTGTGCGTGTGTGCGCTGTAAGCTGCAATTATTGGATTGAACTTGGTGAAAATAAATGTTAGACTTTCGCAGAGGTATTGGTTTTTTCAATATCAGCGTACACATATCGATAGGACATCAACTCACCAGCGGTGTTTTCTCAATGTCAGCGTACCCATGTCGATAGGACGTCGACTCACCAGCGGTGTTTTCTCAATGTCAGCGTACCTATATCGATAGGACGTCGACTCACCAGCGGTGTTTTCTCAATGTCAGCGTACCCATATCGATAGGACATCGACTCACCAACGGTGTTTTCTCAATGTCAGCGTACCCATATCGATAGGACATCGACACACCAGCGGTGTTTTCTCAATGTCAGCGTACCCATGTCGATAGGACATCGACTCACCAGCGGTGTTTTCTCAATGTCAGCGTACCCATGTCGATAGGACATCGACTCACCAGCGGTGTTTTCTCAATGTCAGCGTACCCATATCGATAGGACATCAACTCACCAACGGTGTTTTCTCAATGTCAGCGTACCCATATCGATAGGACATCGACTCACCAACGGTGTTTTCTCAATGTCAGCGTACCCATATCGATAGGATGTCGACTCACCAGCGGTGCTTTCTCAATGTCAGCGTACCCATGTCGATAGGACATCAACTCACCAGCGGTGTTTTCTCAATGTTAGCGTACCCATATCGACAGGACATCGACTCACCAGCGGTGTTTTCTTAATGTCAGCGTACCCATATCGATAGGACATCGACTCACCAGCGGTGTTTTCTCAATGTCAGCGTACCCATGTCGATAGGACATCGACTCACCAGCGGTGTTTTCTCAATGTCAGCGTACCCATATCGACAGGACATCCATTCACCAGCGGTGTTTTCTCAATGTCAGCGTACCCATATCGATACGACGTCGACTCACCAGCGGTGTTTCACCATGTTTCAGTTTACAGCTTTCGCAGACAAATTTATCACCTATTTTTATACGACACGAAGGTAAACATGGTTAGTGGATATTGTGTTTGAGGCGCCTATCAACAAAACCTATTATATACAATATGTTCGTTTTTAGATAAAAACTATTTGATATTGCACGTTGATATGCGGCATAAATATTTCTACACGCATCACTTGTGGCACTGTATGACCAAATCAATTCAAATAGGCAAAGAACTTTACAATCAATATCGCTGCAAAATCCGTGTCGATAGCTATGGTAATTGCTGCATGTCACAGGCACAGTGGCCTATTCGCTTTCCAAATAAATGCTTATTGTAACGTTAGCATAAATGTACATATATCAAAATAGAAACTACTAGTTAGAATAAAATACAATGGTGACATTACTATTCCAGTATCCTGTATTTCCACCATGGCGTGCCTGTGTGGACTGCTGAAAAAAAAAGTTTTTCCATTATCCAAATAGTAACTTTAATGCAAACTAAATTTGCGTTATCCAATACAGTAACTACGTTATCACCTACTATGATATTAAGCACTTGTTCAACCTTATTTTTGCAAATCTTTGCCATGAAAATTTGTAATATGTACAACAACAACAATACAAAATGCATCGTCGAAATGTGCTTTTACACCTAAAAACTTTTTAGGTGTAAAAGCACATTTCGTCATCATTTCCGACGGATGAATGTGTGTGCTCGAATGTGCGTCCTTTTTTCCACATGACGAAGCGATAGTAGCAAAATGTGAAGAAATGTGCTATTACACTTAATGAATAATTTACGCATTCCACAAATAACTGTTCACATATACTGTATCTATATAATGACAAAAAGTGGGAAAAGTAAGATGGGCGCAGGTTCTAGACAAGTTAAAGAGAAAAGAAAAAAGGTATGTTCTTATATAGTGCGATATCCAGTCCTTGGGACTGCTCAAAGCGCTTTACACTTCACCCCCTAGCAGACCTGTTCATTCTAACGCCATTTCGACTTCTCCGGGAAGCATTCAGCCGCGCTGCAATAACTGCGCGAAGACTATTCGTTCCGAATATCCATCTCTGTGTGTTGTCAGGTACTCATTTATACAGTGAACTGTGGACGAACGAAATTGCTAAAGCTTCGATTCGAGCCCGGGTTTTTTCGATTGAGAGCCCGACGTTCTAACCGCTACGCTACGGCGCCCCACAAGTTCTTAAAATGTAATAAAAAAAAAAACAATAGTAGTAACACCAATACGGACGAATGTGTTCAGAGGTTGCATTCTGTGGTGAAAATAAATAACGTGTCGTCTAACGCGACTTGCGGCGAAAGTATTATTTCATTAGTCAACTGAGCGGCGTATAACGCGTTTTGGCAAACAGTGGCGTATTTAGGGGGGAGGCCACTGGGTCGTGGCCCCCTTTGGCTTATTTGTTTTATATTTTTTACCGTATTTCTCCGTTGATCCACTACATGGTAGCTGGGTGACTAGGCTTGTCCCCTTGGCCTCCCCATTGGCCTTCCCCTTGCCCCCCCCTTGGCCTTCCCCTTGCCCCCCTGGCCTCCCCCTTGGCCTCCCCTTGGCCTCCCCTTGGCCTCCCCTTGGCCTCCCCTTGACCTCCCCCTTGCCCCCTGGCCTCCCCCTTGGCCTCCCCTAGGCCTCCCCCTTGGCCTCCCCTTGGCCTCCCCCTTGGCCTCCCCCTTGGCCTCCCCCTTGGCCTCCCCCTTGGCCTCCCCCTTGGCCTCCCACTTGCCCCCCTGGCCTCCCCCTTGGCCTCCCCTTGGCCTCCCCTTGGCCCCCCCTTGGCCTCCCCCTTGGCCTCCCCCTTGGCGAGATCCTGGATACACCACTGTTGGCAAACATCAGTTTCAACTCCATCACTATCAATTACGTCATGGCGACACAAAACTAGTGTTAACACAATTTTTATGATTGGACGTTTAACGCGTTTTGTGGATATGCCCGTTTATTTCACCGTTCCACAATTTGTTATTTAAGATTTTGTCTACGGAATAATATTTTTGACTAAATGCAAGACGCGCTTTAACTATTGGTTTGTAAATTCATGGTCAATGATACAAGGCCAAAGTAAGTTGGAATTGAAAGGAGACAAAACAATAAATCAGGCACCATCAGCGAGGCAGGAAGAGCCACTCATTGATATGTTAATATGACAATAAGTTGATGCATAATCAAGATTAAAGAGAAAGTACGGCGATTTTCATTGGCTGATTTATTTGCATGCCAAAATATGTAGTACATCGGTCTTCATTATGTTGTAAATTTTGTTATTTAATGTCATCGCCAAATTGTGTATTTTTTAATATAGGAAAAAGGTGAAAGATCGCAGTAGTAACACATTGTACATATATTATTGAAATGTTATGAAATACTAATAAATATCAGTGTCGAAATGTTCGGTCGTAGAACAGACGTTGTCCGAATTGAAAAAGATGACGTCATTCGGCAAGCGTGGAGGACCGGCTCGTTTTTATTCCTGCATTTTCGAATACTCATTTATACAATTTCCAACGGTAAATACGCTACAACAAGAACAATTATACATGAAGTATAATAACGAGCGTCAAACCAACGAAGCTGGCGAAACGAGCATGTCACACTAACGCGGGTGTATAAATGTCAAACAATGGACGACGAATACCCAAGCCGGCCAAGGAACTGTTTTCCTTCGACTCCCCACAAGGACCCAAACTGTTTGTACCAGGAAAACAGACACTCGCCGTTTCATTGGCAATCGCCGTAACTTAAAAAAAGTATTATTTCTTACTGGTTTAATACTTTTATTGCTGTCATTTCACAATTACTCGTATGTTGGAAGCGTTCATTGACAACGGCCCGCTTTGTACATTTGACTAACGCATTGCCGTACGGTTTTCTTATCCTATTACATTTTTCTTAGTTTACCATAGCTCATTATCCATTAGTTTATGTACACATTAAAAGTTATGCGTATGTTGTATGCCTATGAATTTGTTACACTTCGTGGGGTATTAATGAAATGTTTATTAAATGTGCATGCCTTATACTAATCTAGTGTAATTTCTTGTGATTTAGCAGAAATAACAATTACGCAAAACCACTGCAGTGTCAATGATATTATAACACAACCGAATGGAGACTGGGACTGCTCAGTACATTAGTGTCCCTGGCATATTGGCCTATTGAAGCGTGTATTTGTCAGTTGCTGTGTTAACCAATAGTATTACGAGAATGCAGAACTTAGGCCTACATACGGTCATTTAGTTATAATCGGCTGTGGACCGGTCGTCGCTGGTCGGACGAGTAATGGCAGGCATTTCCTAGAATTGCTGTTTGATGTGGGGCTGGTTCACCAAAACACGACACATACAAAACAGCAAGTGGGACGAAATACAGATGACTTGGCGCACTCCCATCCACCTCACCTTTGCCATCTCTCTCGGGACCGTGTATACCAGAAAGGCATAAGAACGCCCGCGGCCCGCAAGCCCGCGGCCCGCTAAATTCAGAAAAGATAAGCCTATTTTCTTATAATAAAAACGAAACACAAATAAACTGTAATACATAGGTATTTTTTTATTAAATAACATAAAAAATAATACATGAACACTGTATAATGTCTACTAGTCTGCTGTCTACTGTCCATAGTGTGCTGGACGAGTTCTAGAAATCCAGCACAGCCAACTGCTTCAAACGGACGAATATCCTGAACAAAAATAATCATATTTTTATTGTCATTACTATTAAGTATTTTAATATATGGCTTTAATTTATTGGCTTATGGTTAGGGTAGGAGATTTGTTTATCTAACCCTAGCTTAACCCTAATGCAAATCATAACCCTATTTTAAGTTGTTAATTGAATTAGCTCAACTAAGTTAACTTAATTAAATTAATCATTGT
The DNA here is from genome assembly GCA_963662155.1 of Lamellibrachia columna. NCBI lineage: Eukaryota > Metazoa > Annelida > Polychaeta > Sabellida > Siboglinidae > Lamellibrachia > Lamellibrachia columna. The sequence goes on along the minus strand of OY759269.1, from coordinate 36,799,548 downwards.
TACCAGTAAGGGCAGTTAATTTGGTATTAATTGATATTTCAATTAAATGTCATCCACTGGCATTGACACCCAGTGGTATTTCCAGCAGGCCTGCAGTCACTAGCTTGAAACAGATCAGGTTCAGACGTATGAATTAGTACAAGTGTGAATGAATCAATACAGGGGAAATTGTAGACACTAAACAGTAGACACTAGTTAAAACAACTGAAAAATACCCACTACCAACTGGAGTGGGCACTGGGCAGTGGGCAGGTCATTCAGGCAGGCAAGTTTTGGAGGGAAGACCTAGACAAAATAATGTCCACTGGTATGGTCAAAGGGTGCTAAGTTGATGGGTAATCATGGCTTGATTGCCTCTGCAAATATGTCTAAAGTAATCACTTGGGGCTGGCTCCTTCCAGCCAAGTGAACTTAAGTGGCCTGGTATGGGGCCATTATATCTATGAAAAAAATATGCATTTGTAACATCCGTATTCTGTACGTACTATGTAGCAGTAATATGTACTGCGTAATGTGTGTGTGTTGTGTATGCAGTACTATGCATTGCTATTATATGAAATGTATCTATTAAAATAATGCACATTGTTGAAAAGAGATTAAGCTACATTCCAATATATAAAGCACTGGTGTTATTCATAATTCTATGCGAGGTCTCAATTGGCAACTATGTAATACTAAAGAAATAATTTTAAACATTCATTAACCGGAAATACAATTTATAATCAGTTTTTATTAATATTAAACTTAAAATCTGGGTTTTGTATTAATATTTTTATTAGGACCAGGCCCAGCCCACGCCCGGCCCGGCCCGCTCACACTAGGCCCAGGCCCGGCCCAAGCCCGATGTGTTTAATATTTTTGCAGCCCAGGCCCGGGCCGAGCCCGCAAAATGTAGACCCAGGCCCAGCCCGCAAAATTGAGTAGAGGCCCGGCCCGGCCCGCTGGCTACTGGCCGGGCAGGGCTTGGACCCAAAGCCCGGCACGAACTCATAAGACGGCGTACTAGGTGTAACACATTACTGTGAAACTGCTCATTGACCATAATACGGTTCAGAAGCAGATCGAATTGGCAAGGAATCATATTACTGCACAGTGTTTATAACACGTAGCCGTAACACGCCGTAGTGCTCGTTGCACATAACCGTAACACGCCGTAGTGCTCGTAGCACATAACCATAACACGCCGTAGTGCTCGTAGTACATAACCGTAACACGCCGTAGTGCTCGTAGCACATAACCGTGACACGCCGTAGTGTTCGTAGTACATAACCGTAACACGCCGTAGTGCTCGTTGCACATAACCGTAACACGCCGTAGTGCTCGTTGCACATAACCGTAACACGCCGTAGTGCTCGTAGCACATAACCGTAACACGCCGTAGTGCTCGTAGCACATAACCGTAACACGCCGTAGTGCTCGTAGCACATAACCGTAACACGCCGTAGTGCTCGTAGTACATAACCGTAACACGCCGTAGTGCTCGTAGCACATAACCGTAACACGCCGTAGTGCTCGTAGCATATAACCGTAACACGCCGTAGTGCTCATAGCACATAACCGTAACACGCCGTAGTGCTCGTAGCACATAACCGTAACACGCCGTAGTGTTCGTAGTACATAACCGTAGTGCAGCATAACGGCCGTAGAAAAGAATATTATAAAGGCGCAGTGGTCATGCTACGTAACTAAAACATCGTAGTGGTCGTAACACATAACCTTGTAGCAGCGGAGGACCGTAACGTACCATAGTAGCCGGAATTTTGGGGGCATAAGTAAAGTAGATCACGCAATTTTTTTATACTTTTTTGAGACCTCCACCACTTTGTCACGCTTTGTAGAGCTGGTCCCTAAAACTACATTCGTTGTGAGAAAGCCCCCCACCTATCATGCATGCATATATTTTATATTTTTATATTCTTTACATGTTTGCATTGATTCGTAGGTCACAGGTAAAAGAATATGTTTGTATAGCAAATAACAAATCAAATGTTCAGGTGTATGTACGTTTAATAAGCGCTATGTGTAATGATGCCTGAAGTGAAGCCCTTGAGAGTTCTTCTGTGTATTGATACACTCACGAGTCGGAGTCATGACATTAAAATACCCACACTTATGCTTGTGTGCTTACCCACACACTAGACACATCCCCAAGTATTCACAATGCTGCCCAAGGGGATTTTTGGTGTCCAAGACACCACTGCTGTTTGGTGAGTGCAATGAATGTCCACGTCCTCCTCGCCAAGCCACTCCAATTCAACATTACCCATGAGTTCTAAGTTACGTTTTCCCAGGGGTTGGGATGGAGCAGCCTGGTATTTTGTAGAGTTGTTTGCGGCACACCAAGTTTGTAGACTTTTTACGCGGCACTACAAATGTCAAGTATGGTAGAAGAAGAGGAAGACCGAGAGTGAGATGGGAGGACTCCATGAAGAGAGATTTGGCGAGAGAAGGAGGGGAGTGGAGAACGAGAGCGAAGGATTGCGGAGGGGGGGTGGAGACAGTTGGTGGAGACAGCAGTGAAACGGGATATGTGACGAAGAAGAATGAAAACAAAAATCGACGACCGGTACCAGTGTCAGCCTCACCCCGGACTACAGGGATAAAGAGGAGAGCAACAACAACGATAGAACCCGTATTGATTTCCCTTTAAAATTCAGTTAAAATATACTCCAAAACTGGCATAGCAATCAATGCTATCAGTCTGATATCGACAGCTAGACGAGTGAAAACCTGTTTTACTAACGAACTGCGGGAGCCACGAACCCTCACCACATGTAATCCTCAGTAACCCTTACCTGTACACCCCGCCCTCAATGCCGGATTAGCCATGGTACAAATTGTACACACGTACCAGGCCCCCACAAAAGGGGCCCGCCACAAAATGTGAAGTTTGTGACAGAACAATGTTAGTAGCGCCATCTAGCGTAGTAATTCTATGTTAACTTGACACTTCTGGCACAGTGGCGCCCCATACATTTATCACGCCATACAATGTGACGAAGTGTTTACGTAGATTTTATGAGCGATGATCGAGCGGCCTTGTAATGCATTATCTAAGTGACCGACACAAGAATGAGAAGCGGAAGTATATGAGTGCATCTCACAAGGATGAATTATATACAAAAGATAAGAAGATCGCAATTGTGGTCCAGTCTACGCGAAAGGTAACGTAATATTTCACCCTCCCACGCCCGCCTCAGGACCTTCTTGTTCCCACCACACGGCCGTCAACGAGCCAACACGTCGATGATGCTCCTTTTTGCGAGGTGGATACAGAGAGTAGCTCGGATTATGAAGTTTCATCCTCTCCCCCTCCACCTCCTCATTTGGTCATACATTCTCCCAATCTCCCTATTTCAAATAAAAATGAATTGGTCAAGAAGTTTGTTTTCGTCGATGTAGCGGCGAAGGTCTGCCGCGACTTGCCTCTCCAACATCTTCGAGACAAAGCTGAGGTTTGACATTGGGCGGTAGTTCTTAAGGTCATTTGTGTCTAGACCAGTCTTCCTCAGCAGTGGCGCGACTAGAGCATGTTTCATGTCGGTTGGCACTGCTGCCGATTCCAGCGATATATTAACGATGCTGGCTAGAGTTGGTGCGACGACGTTAATGTTCGTCTTCAGCAGTGCTTTCGGCAAAGGATCGAGAGAACAAGATTTGCGAGGGCATTTGCTCACAAGTCAGATGACGGCGGTGGCTGTCGTCGATGTGAATGCTGACAGAGTGCAAAGTTCGTGATTGTTGTCGATTTGCGGAAATGATGGAGGCGTAATTCAACGAGCGGCGGATTTTCGCAATATTGTCGACGAAATATACAAGAAAACGTTTCGCCGCTGTTCTCGGGAAGCATAGGTGGTAATTTGCGCCCCATGATGTTATTCATAACTCGGTACATAGCTTTCACGTCATGGGCAGACTGTTGGATTTTCTAACAGTAAAACGCGGGTTTAGCCGTCACTAGTTGTTTTTTGTAGAAGTCTCGCAGAGTCCTGAAAATGTCTCTATGCAGAGCTAGCCTCGTCTCTCGCCACCGCCTCTCCGCTCGTCGAAGTTTTCCCATCGCATCTGACAACTCATTGTTATACCAGGGTGTCTTGAGGCGAATGGTGATAACACGGGTGGTGAGCGGTGCATGAGTATTGATCAACTCTGCGATAGCAGTGTTGTATTGGAGAGACAGTCCTGCGATGCAGTCGCTTGGGTCAGTTAGCAGTCGCGATGTTCTCAGGTCTGCGACGAACTATGTGCACATTTTGCACATCATTGTCATATGGATATACATATATATATATATATATATATATATATATATATATATATATATATATATATATATATATATATATATATATATATATATATATATATATATATATATATATATATATATATATATACATATATATATATATATATATATATATATATATATATATATATATATATATATGTGCACATTTTGCACATCATTGTCATATGGATATATATATATATATATATATATATATATATATATATTTCCCATATTGTTGATTTCTTCTCCGAATTATAGAAGTAAGAGTCCGTGGCGTAAAACAAAAAGTGAGGATTGCGTGTTATTGAGAGACGTCACCTTTGGGTGTATTTTTTTCTGAAAAAACACGGGGTATGTCGTTTTCACGAATTTCACACTCGAGGTTAGATAATTGATATTTAACGTGCAGTGAAAGCTTAAGGGCAATCGTTGAAAAAAATTGAGAATCATCTTACGAATGGGTCGTGTCATTATTAGCTCGATACATACGTTTCATGTACGAATCCCCTACGGCATGAATCGACACGGTTACCAATTCATCCGGGTTCGTGAACGTTGGGGGTTTTAGGTCAAGTATGACTCACTTGTTGACGGGATCGCCGCTGAAAACTCGGTGGACAAACAGCTGCCTTTCGATTAACGTTTGTGGCTCACTGACGATCGTAATATGGCGAAGATTTTACTGACGGCTCTACTGATCTCTATACTGATGTATCACCGAGTATCAGGTGAGTTACAAAGCTAGAATCAGTGAGAACGAGCGCATGATTACTGTTGTTGGTCATGCGTGTCCCGATATGTAGCTTGTGTAGCCATGGTACATTATGCCTTGTGGTTGTACTTTACTTCCCGATTCAGTGAGGTGCGACAGGCGGCCAGCTATGCGGTAACAAAACCGGTGTAACTGGTACCAGCGATGATCGAATAGGGTGTTGATGGAACATAATATGACAGTGAACTGGCATCAAACATATAATTCTACACGTAGACGAATTCCTGATAATTTGATTTATTAAGTAGTTTGCGTAAGTCGGATTAACATGGAAATCATTAGTGCTGGATGAGTACTGGGGTTGACGACCATCAGTTTATATTGACACACAGGATTGTTTCCTTTCTCAGCATGTCTTGGAACTAACAAGAGGTGAGAATGTGTTGAATTTAATGTTGTCTTCTCAACATTAATTAGTTAATTAAGTTAAAGTGCACGAACCTTTGAGTTCCAGTGGCAATAGCCAGATCCATTTCAATATACAAGTAAAACTAGGGTAAATATATAAAACGCAATGGAGTATATGACTCATTACTAAGTTGACCTGAACGACCTGTGTATGCGGTATCTATCTGAAACTGTGATGCACTTGATGTGGACATAAAACAAGGTATTCTTTTCATTTCATGATATAATTTCTACAATTCGCTTTAATAATCGTGTGTGCATTCCCACTGATTTAACACTACAGTCGGGCGCGGTGGTCGTGTGGTGGAGCATCGGACTATCGGGGGCGAGGTCCGAGGTTTGAGACCACCTGCTGCCGTTTCGAAACTTGGGCAATTTCGTTCACCCCACTTTGCCTGTGTTTTTCGGAATATACACTATAAACCTTATGTCCGTTCTATTTGGTGTATTTGTTAAGGGAAGTAAAAGTTCCCACACATATTGACTATGTAATCTAGCTGTGTACTGAGAAATACAGCTAAACGTGCAGTTGTAGGTATGGTGAGAATCAGAGTTAGGGGTACATTAGGGGTGTGGTGAGACTTACAGTTAATGGAACTGTTAAAGATATGGTGATAATTACAGTTAATAATTAATAATTTCAGTTAAGGGAATGTTGAGAATTACATTTAAAGACATGGTGAGAATTAATGGTAAGTGTGTTGTTAGGTGTATGGTAATAATTACAGTTAAGGGTACAGTAACACACTCCTATTTATACCCGCTCTTTGCAGCAGTCAAATGGTTGCGCTCCACCACTGACAGGGCTGCCTACCGACGCTGTCTCCACTCGAACGTGTCTCGACATGTCCGCGTAGAACTGTTGACTCCTAGCCGCCGGTTATTTTTAATAATGCCGTCAACGTCTTATCATTCAAAATTAGCAATATTATCAGTAATTTACTTGTGTAACTTTTACAGTTAGCAATATTATCAGTATTTTCACTTTATAGTAGTATATATTCACTTACCTTTTAGATTTAGCGTCATTGATAGGCTGCTTTGTAATGTTATACTAATAAAGACATGATGAATACATCGCTTACATATACGTCTTGTGACCTACTTTAACACATAGCGTACTTGTAAAAACTACACCGCTTGCTTGCTGCAAGTCGCTGGGTCAATCCGATAAGCGGTCTTCTATGAACGCGTGTCCTAGTCATAAAAAAGTACGTCTACTGTTAACAAACCGCCTCCTCTCACTCGCTATATGTACGTCGACCACCAGTCCATAGCTTTTAAAATAGTTTTAATGGCAGTAAAAAATAATGGAAACTTCTGGCAATAAAATACGTGTGCACTCGTACAATACCGTGTTTTGTTCCTTTCTCGTTTCCGCGTCAGGCCCTTTGATCCCTGTTCTTGAATGATGTTCGCCGCCGCCGCTGCTCCCTTACGTCTGATGACCTCTGACCCCTATTACATGACCCCTTGACCTGGTGTAATCGTGCAAAGGATCCGAAAAACTTCAGTGAAACCTGTAACCAACGTGTCAGTTATATTTGTGTCGTATCCCTGCAACAGAAATTGTAAGACATTAGGTTTTACTGGTGTTGATATCACGCTACCGCTCCTTGTAAATCTACCTTGAATAGATCATTGCTGACCCCTGTGGTTATCTCAACCTGTTTTTTTGCGGGGGGCTCTGTAATGGGTTCTGATGTAGGGAAGCTTTGCCTAGTCCCGGCAGACGAGCTGACTATGCCCCTCATTTTTGCAGAAGGAACACCCATGTCTGCAATCTGACCTTTGACATGCTCCCTTGTTAAAGGCAAAACAGAAACACGAAGTGCGTGGTAGGGTGCTTCCGGAAGCATATTCACGAAAGGTCTGGAACGAGACAAACGTGTTTGCTGCTTTTGCTTTAACGCTGGGGTAGAAGGGTAGAGAGATTCCAAGGAGTATCCGCCCTCTCCCTCCTCACACAGAAATGCCCTCCTCAGGATACTCTTCGGCCCTGGTGGCTGCATAAGTCATAAAGAGGTGCAGCCATTCACCGATTTGATCGACAGGGATGACTGCCCGTTTTCTGTCCAAAGTGGGAGCGGCCGGATCCTCCTGGGGAAGGGGGGGTCAAGATCATAATATGTGCGCAGAATGCGCAGAGGAAAGTACTCTTTGCTATATATGCGCTGTCTGAGTTTGTCTGTTACTTCGTCGCCTAACTGAGCCCAACCCATGTCAGAAGCGGTATTACCTGATGTTGATGTAGATCCGTGCTGCTTCGCCTTCATGTGGGTATTTCAATGTCCTTGGCCGGAGAGTCGCTGTCCATGCACTCGGAGTCAGATGAGTTGACCACTCGGTCGAGCGATAGCAAACTGCGTCCTCGTTTCGCTGCGCAATGATGACTCACAGGCTGGGCTGGTCGACCTCCATCGGGCTGTTCGTCTGGCTGTGAAGATGGACCAGCTGTGACAGGAGCCGGAGCTGACTGCTCTCTGCGCAAGGTTTCGAATTTCTCATCGATCTTCACCAACATAGTGGCCAGGGGAATCTCCATATTGGGTGCGTCATGGGTACGGGCCGCCGGCGCTTGTTCATCAGGCGTACCGCCTGGAGCGCTCTTATCAGGCTTCTTGTCCCGCCCCTGCGCCGTCGATTGTTTCGACATGATCTGGAACCCAGCATCATTTAACTCACCAGCAGTAGAACGCCTACATGGTGCAGTAGTTGGGCATGAAATAACGGCATTGCCTGATGCATAATAACAAATCCAGGTCTTGTTCACATATAGAAGGAACAAAGCACTACGTTACTGAAGTGTATTGGTCAAGTGAATTGTTTGCCTATAAAGCTTGAAACGTGTGGCCAATGAACCGATAATAATTTTTGTTATGCCAAGAATGTTCTAAATTATATAAATTCATATTATCAATATGAATTCTTTTAACAACATTTTTCAAATTTGTAAATTGCAAGTACAGCCGCATATCTACTACACACAGGGAAATATTTTGCCTGACAGTATATCTTGTATGGACCGTATTGGTAAACCTCATTAGGCCTCCTCACTATATAGCGTTGTAAATACAAAATTAACTAAAGTATAAATCATAAAATCACATGCCCCCCCACCATGAACAAATTTGTGCTGAAACCTAGCGGATGTACCTACATCAATTATGCAGTAAGTTAGCTCAAGCCAAGTTGATTAGCTTGCAGTGTTTTTGGCCTGTTCTGTACGAATAGTTCTACTTTGACCCTGCCCTGATTAAGGGCTATCAGGCATGGCCCGTTTTCACGCAAATTAGCGGCAGGTGTAGCCGTTCAAACAAAGGGCAGAGCCACGAGGCCGATCTGCTCGCCTAGCTAAATATGGGAGCGCCGCCATTATTATAAAGAAAATATTTTGAATCGATTGGGACTATAGCTTACTGCAAAGGAAACGTTAACTAACGCTACTTCAAAGCCGCAACAATGACTCTACGCAAGGAAAAGTAATACCGTTTTAGGCCAGCAACGCTGAGGTGTACCCCATCCAGCTGCAATGACGGTAGCTTGGTCGGGATTCGCTGATGCTTGACCACATCTATGACTACGTGCCATACCCGTCAATGTTTACCAATTTGTGCATAAATTACTACACACACGTGCCTTGTAGCGAAAAGATTGCCAAAATCCTTCCGCCTATTGAAATCATCAAAAATCCACAGTTACACTGTCAACATGTTCTATCAGCAAACTTGCCAATGTGTCTGCTCAAATGCATTTATATCAGATGATATGATGTTTTGAAAAATTACGCATATCTAAAATTACTGTGCCCTACATTCGTGTAACACACCAGGAAGTCTAACTGAGGCATGATCCCGAAACAGGTCACGAGCCAGTTTTGCGGCGTCGGTCATTGTCGTATCTAGGTCATTCGTGCCTATTTCGCGGATCAACAAACACGGACGATGCTCAGCTAGTCCTGTCTGTTGGTTTTTGACATGAAACTCTGCAAACGGCTCACATATCTATAACCATCAATTAGCATATTCTGCGCAGTACTCACCGTTGTCGACTCAGTTTTACTGCTGGCTCGGCGGTCTTCTCAGTAGATGTCGAATGTGAAACAAACCAAAATTCTCTCAGAATCAAATAAAAATTTATACTCATATCAAAGCCTAACAACAGTGTTGCTAGTTTGGCGCAGTGCACAAAAGTAATTTACAAACCTGCACCTCTGTTATCTTCCCGCAGGCGCCGTTAACCAATGGGATGCTTTGAACGCCTCCCAATTTTCAGGAATAGAGGGTGACATGTTGTTATTAAATAGCCCCCCCCCTAGCTAGCCGCTAGGGGCTTTCTGCACCTGCACACAAAAGCACTTTTCAGTCTAAAGACCAAACATGTTTATGCCATACTGTGCGCCATACAAGGTCATACGACATTGTGTGATAATCATGGCCATGCTGCATTGTGTGCAATATGTGATCATGCTAGAGAGTGTGATATTCATTCATTCATTCATTCATTCATTCATTCATTCATTCATTCATTCATTCATTCATGTAACGTTACGTGGCATACAGTTTCATGTTAAGCTGGTACTTTTCGCATATATGATGCGATTTCTTCTTCGGTGTACTATCCATTATCTTATAAAGAGATATTTCCCACAATCGTGTATTAGGTTTAGTGCCGATTCCGCAGAACAAACAGTGCTGTGTGTAGTTAAAAAAGGTGCTGGTATCGTTATGTACAGGTGTTGTGTACTTGTCCGTGAAGCGCCTACAGCAGCTTGTGGCCTTGGACGTTGCTCGTAAATGCCTCATTTTGCATCCAACCATTAGAGACTTACATCATAGGACATGACGCAGAAGATTTTAGTTAATACGAATTAAATCAGGTGTTTGATTTACTTTTAACAGCGGATGAAGGATAGGTTGATATTGAACATTTGTCAGTTCGTTTTCATGTTGAAATGTTTATTTTAACATAGCAAAAACTTGTTTTTACCCTAGTAGAAATGTTCGTCGTCTTATCAAGGCGACTCCGTCAGTACTAATGTCGTCCTGGTCGGATGATTTCATATGGGTGCGTAATGCAATGGCACAGACCAACCGAGACGAGCGCAGTTACGAACGAAGTCGCCTTGATAACACGACAACAATGTCTACTAAGGTAAAAACAAGTGTTGGATATGTTAAAATAATCGTTTCAAGAAGGACATATTTGTTCTCACGATACAAATGTCATACCTTTCTGACATTGACAGCAATGATGTGTCAAACACATAAACACAATCTCAGCATGGCGTTATGGCCTGCGTACAACAATAGCGTAGCGGTCGTAGCAGGCAGCCGTAGCACGACGTAATGGCCGGAGCAGGCAACCACAGCACAGCGTAATGGCCGTAGCAGGCATCCGTAGCACGACGTAATGGTCGTAGCAGACAACCACAGCACAGCGTAATGGCCGTAGCAGGCAACCATAGGACGAAGTAGTGGCCGTAGGACGGATTGTTTGCATGTTCGTTTCACATAACTGAACAATAACCACACCTGGATGTGAAGCAGAGCGCTTGGACCGTAGCACGCGTCGGGGAACCATAGCATTGAATTGTGGCTGTTGCATGGCGTCTAACCTCTTTGGTTCTGTCACCCCTGTTATTGTGTACTATAAGTGTAGTATATTCTAATAATTCGAGTCTATAAACTAGAAGTGGAGTTATTGCTGAGCTATCAGTGACACAATTGAGCGCGTCTCTTGAAGGGTAGTGGGGGCACTTGGTGAAGTGTAACTCGTTCTGTATCGAGTCAGCGGAGAAAAATCTTTTGGAAGAAACTTTAAAGAATGTGCTGACATGAAAACTAATGTTTCACTGGCCATTGTTATCAAATTGACAGTAATATGGTGTGGATCGTACCAACGTAATTACTTGTTACTTTACTGGCATGCCACGAAACATCGGGTGAGCTACAAGGGTCGTAGTGGGCCGAATTTATCGTTGTCAGCCATGCGTGTCCAAATGTAAAGTTTGTGTAGACGACAAGTGTATCAATTACTGTTTACTTCCTGATTCAGTGAGGCGTGACTCGCAGACAAAATGTAGATGCAAAAAAATATAGAATGAGTCAGCACTATCATAAAACCATCCAGTAGCTATTTCCTCAACAAAACGGGTATTTCATAAAATCACTTAATTTAGTCATTTATCTGCTAAGCTAGCGTTTATCTTAAAACAACCATCGTTAGTCATTCAGGTGCCAATGTCTTCAAAGTCTACAGATTTTTGGGTGCATGTTTTCACTGTATTAATGGCCTCTTCCTCATCTATGGGTTTTCGGAACAAACATTTTCAATCCTACTACAGGTGCCTAAATAATCATATGCAGCAATATTTTCATCAGGATTTGTGATGTTCTTCGCAAGCTTATGACCAACATTACTAAAAATCATTTTTAATTCATTTGCCATATCTTTTTTTTTAGAGATGCGTCTATCCCAAACATTAGATAAGTTGGAGTTACACAATGCAAATATCGGCAAATGATCACTAATATCATTGATTAATAAACCATTTCTAACTGAATAATTAATTTGGTTGGTAAATATATTGTATATTAGAGTACACCAATTGGTGGTAATTCGACTCGGTCTATCTATTAATGGGCACAAACCGAGGCCATACATACAATCTATAAAACGCTTTGTCGTGTTTTAGAAGATCGATATTGAAGTCACCACAAACAAAAATATATTTTCTTGGCATGGCATGTGTAAATAACTGTTCCATGTTCTCACAGAAAATATCTATATCTGACCCGGTGCTCTATATACACGACTTACAATTATATCTTTGTGTTTTTGTGTCTAATTCGACAGTGACGCATTCAAATACATGCTCGTTTCAGGCTTGTTAACAAATGCATATAAATGCATTTTAATGCAAATGCAAATGTTTCACTTAATTCAAATGCAAATGCGAATGCAAATGCCATTTTCCAGGAATGCATTCAGATGCAAATGTTTTGGCGTCGCATTCAAAAGCAAATGCAAATGTTTTGGTTGCACATTTCCAAATGCATTTTAATTAATTTCAAATATTTTGGCTTTATATTAATGTTTTGTTTTATTTGGAGGAAAAAAAACGTAATGTATACAAACACATTATTAATTTAATAAATACAGTAGTACATTATTGTTACCACTAAGTACCACTACATACCAATCCCATTATATGAACATGTATGTAGAATTATACAACGAGTCACACAGTTCCAGGCCTGAAGAAGTGGTGGAAATTGGAGGGAGGAATAGACAATTGACAATTTACTGGGAACCATGACAGGGAATGAAATACTAATCATTCCGATAGGCCAGAATGGAAGGGGAAGTCAAGACAATAGACTGTCCACTGGTCACTGGGAAGATAACCTGGTGGATAATTACAGCTATCACTAATCACTAATTTGATAATGAAATGGTTGTGGGTCGCATTCAAATGCAAATGTTTAAGGTACGCATTCAAATGTAAATGCATTTACAATTTCACGGAGGCATTTGAAATGCTTTCAAATGCTCAACATTCAAATGCGCATTCAAATGCATTTGCATTTGTTAACACGCCTTGTTTCAGTGTCACCCTGGAAATAGCCATTGCTGCGCACAGCGCTGATATAAAACTTTGGAAAATAATATCGCAGAACAGCATTTTTACAGTAGTATAAATAAACTAGCAGCGAAAAAATATGTTAATGTTGTTACACCTGGCGCCGTGAATGAGAATGCGAATCGTCATGGGTATTATCGTCTCTGACACGATTCGTCCTATATATATAATATATATATATATATATATATATATATATATATATATATATATATATATATATATATATATATATATATATATATACATATACATATACATATACATATACATATACATATACATATACATATACATATACATATACATATACATATACATATATATATATATATATATATATATATATATATATATATATATATATGTATGTATGTATGTATATATATATATATATATATATATATATATATGTTTAAGAATACAAAACCATACAACAAACTTCAATTGCGTTAACATTACTTACATTTAATGTGCAGAGCCAACATTACCGTTGCCATTCGTGCGTGTCCCAACGTAAATCTTACGTGAGAGTGGAACGTTTTGGATGATTACTTCCTGGTTTAGAGGATTGTGACAACAACTTTCAGCAACGGGCTATCTCTTTAGTCTGGATTTGTACTACTCAAATGTCAAAACATCTGGAACGTACACTGTTTTGGTACAAAGAATCGGCATCAGTCTTGCTACGTCAGTAGAAGAAAACCTGATTATTCGATTTGCTAAATACTCGTGCCAATCAGATTGAACTTAAAAATAAATTAACTTTAATAGACATTAACTTCATGTTTCGTAAGGGATATGCATCAATGCATTTGTAGATGTAGAGGAATTTTTTGACTCCAATTCTTAAATATTATGCAAATGAAAGAATAAGCTGACTTGCGCTCCCCGCAAGTAGGACATGTCTAGGTGTGGTGGAATTCTGTCCCATGAAAAAAGCCGAATATACTGACACGTGCCCATATATGGACCTTGCTAGCCACGTCGCCACGTTCCTATATATTATATATATAATATAATATATATTATATATAATATATATTATATATATTATATATATTATATATTATAGTTACCGTGTAATTTGTCTCGTATTTCATTTATGTATTCCTTAAATGATAATGTACTGGCTGATATCCTTAGTCATATGGGAGTTTTAAATGACACCTATTGAAATACTGATGTGCCAGCAAACCATTATTGGCGAACGCTACCAGAAAGGCAGCTAGATATATTCAGCAAGTGGTTACACTGTTCCTGTGAACTGAGCAGCACATCATTGGTGGGTAACAGGAACGAATGGACTTATCTAACTGCATTAATTACAATAATTAAGTAATATATGCATTTTATTAAACATATTATAATTGTTCGCCGTTTTCACATAATGCTAGGCGGACATTGCTAAACGTTTGTTGCGTATCACGTGGTAGCCACGTGGTAGCCACGTGGTAGCCACGAATAGCAACGATTTTCCGTTCCGTGGTTGTGCGAATGGGTCAGCGCTCATTACACGACTCTATGTGAGGCGCGACGGACTCTCAGTCGAGAGAACCCGGTTTCAAATCCCACTGCGGTCGCTTCGAACCTTTGGCAAGTTTGATCACCCCACGTTGCCACAGTTCACTCAGCTGTATAAATGAGTACCTGGCAATAAAGACAGTGGTGGATATGTGAACGAATAGTCAACGCGCAGTAATTGCAGCGTGGCTGAATGCTTCCCAGATAAGTTAAAATGGCCTTGGAATGAATAGGTCTGCCAGGGGTGAAGTGTAAAGCGCTTTGAGCAGTCCTAAGGACTGGATACCGCGCTATATAAGAACTTACTTTTTTATGATCAGCAAACATTGTACGTCAGTTGTTGTGACAACTCGAGTGCACACCGCCGCGATCGCAGAGCCTTTTTTCTGGAACTGAATGCGCGCTCGCCACCTACTGCCATAGCTTGGCGTGAATCCGAGTTGCAAAACAGCGTACATTGTCCGACTATGCGCGACGTCGGGTCAGAAGCCGGCGAATACTTACTATATTTGTTGACGCGATTCAATTTTCGAATCGGCTCGACAATTGTTGAGTTGCGGACCAGCGTACGTTGCACGACTGAACCGTTTTCAGAAGCATAATCACGCGACTCGCAAGAAACCTGGAACAATGCACGCCTAGCATATAACATAGCGCAACAATTAATAATAATTTATAATGATATTTAGCTGCGGACCCAACAGCATAAGCTATTACAGTTGGTTTGGGAACAAGTTCTTGAATTGGTATATTGACATCAACATTCATTCTTGCGTTCAGCAGGACATTGCTAGATGTAGAGAAAGTATTTCCCGTGAAACTGACCAAATCAGGAACCCACAATTGGATGTGGACGATTTTTTCCCACGAAAAATGCCGAATATATTGACACGTACCAATAACTGGACCTAACTATCCACGAATGTATGTAATGTAATGTATCCCTGTAATAATGTACTCTGTATTCCAATTTTTTTTACATATTTCTTGATGCAAATGCGAACGTTTTCTAGGAGAGCGTTGTCGATTCGCCAGCACGTCGGCCAATCAAGGGCCGTGTATCTTCCCCTGTCGATGTACTAAAGGATGCAACACATACACTGGCGAATGCATCAACGGTGGACAATGTATAGACGGTCATCTGACTGGGATTGGATGGACCGGGACAGCATGTCAAATATGTGAGTTTAGTAAATATGCAAATTTGTCACGAAATATAATAATTTAAATCCTATCAAATATGAAATACGTTTCCATTGTATATGTGAAAACCTATGCATTATACTTATATGCTGATGTTCATAAAACAGAGAGCAGAAAGTGGACATATATGCTGGTTGGGAAAAACCGGAGCTCATTTGCTACGAGAAAAATACAACAAAATCTTGTTGGTAAATGTCATTTATTAATTGAAAGACAAAAGTATTATATCAAACAACTTTTTGTATCTACCAGTTTGCACTCACTGTAATATGGTGCCACTTTTAGTGGAATGTCTGCCGATTCAATTTCATATAATCACTCGAAGGTTGCATTTTATGCAGATTTGTAAGATATGCAATACCACCAGTTTGAAGATGCTTTCTTATCTAGCTCTTCACGGTAGTGGTTCATATATACCTAAACGTTTCATATTAATTGCGTGTATTGTTTTAATGTAATGCACGTTGCTCGGAGTAACATTCGTGGCGGCGGTGTCGGCGTTCTTTTCAAATCATCATTCACTGTTGACCACTCCCAACTTTGGCCCGCTTCATCCTTCGAGTGTCTCGATTTACAACTACGCTGCCACAGAGTCTCCTGTACACTACGCCTCTTCGTCATCTACCGACCGCCGTCGTCCAGCCCCAACTCACAGCCGTTCGCCATCTTCCTCACCGAATTTCGAGATCTCGTTGAACGCGTCGGTACGAAATCCGGTATCGTCATCCTCGGCGATTTCAACGTGCGATACGGCGACAACAGCGATGCGCACGCACGAGCTCTCCACGACATTCTGTCAGACGCCAACATGAGACAGAACGTCACCGACGCGACACACAACCGGGGTAATGTGCTTGATCTCGTCATCACCGCCTCTACTTCTTCCCCTATTACACGGGTATCCGTCGACGATCTTGTCACCGATCACTTTGCCGTTCTTTGTGACCTCATCACGACCAAGCCACGTCCGCCACTCAAGAAGATAACGTTCCGTCGATATGCTGCGATAGACAATTCCAACTTCAGGAAAGATCTCTGTGAGTGTGGTTTCATCACCCAGCCTGCATGTGACGTAGGCGGCCTGATCGATCAGTACCACACGGAGCTTTCCTGTCTGGTTGATCGTCACGCACCACTTGTGCAGCGTAATGTCACCGAACGACCTCGCACTCCTTGATGGTGTCAGGAACTCGGCGAGTTGAAACGTCAGGTGCGTCTTCTTGAACGCACATGGCGACGCAGCAGAACCGACGACCATCGTATTTCGTATACTAAGCTGCGTGACCGATACTGCCGGACGCTGGCTTCCAAGAAAGCTGCGTTTTACAGTAAAGAGATCGAGTCAGCCTCGAACGACAACCGAGCAATGTTTCGCATTGCGAACCACCTTCTCGGTCGTATATGCATGAACCTCTTTCCCAATGACACTATTGGGCCTGATGCTGTTGCTGACCGTTTTGCTTATCACTTCGCCGACAAGATCACCTCGATCCGCAGCCAAATACTGCGTCCTTCAGCTAATGTCGAAAACGCGCAGCCGTGTACTGTTTCTTCGCCTCTCCTTGCGTTTCAACCGGCTTCGCTCGAAGAAGTAACGACACTGATCGAAAATGGCAAGATAAAATCGTCCATGATTGATCCACTGCCCATCGCTATTCTGAAGGCAAATACCTCAATCTTAGCGCCGATCCTCAGGAACGTCATCAACCTCTCTTACGAGTCTTCCACTGTTCCAGCACGCTTAAAGCACGCTGTCGTCACGCCTCTTCTGAAACGTTCCGGTCTTCCCTTTGACGACTTCGCTAGCTATCGACCTATCTCGAACCTTCCGTACGCATCCAAGGTACTAGAACGCCATGTTTCTGCCCAACTGCGTTTGCATCTGCAACACAATAACATCGGGGACCCTTTTCAAAGCGCCTATCGCCCGTCACACAGTGTGGAGACAGCGATTGTGAGTATTCAGGATGATATATTGCGTTCATTGGATACTCGTAAGCACGTAGTATTGGTATTGCTCGACCTCAGTGCAGCGTTCGATACTATTGACCATGACCTTCTTCTCGCAGAACTAGACCGAATCGGCGTGCGAGGTGACGCACTTTGCTGGCTTGCGTCCTATCTCACCGACCGAACACAATGTGTCAATGTTGATGGTCATCTATCTTGCAACATCCAACTGCGACATGGAGTTCCACAGGGCAGTGTTTTGGGCCCTCTCCTCTTTTCTGTCTACTGTGCAGGTCTTTCAGAAGTCTTCTCAAAGCACGGAATTCGCTACCACGTCTACGCGGATGACACTCAGCTGTATGTTGACTTTCCACGTAATGATGCTGCGTCCGCCGCTGACCGGATATCCCGTTGTGTTATTGATGTGAAAGTATGGCTGGCATCGCGCTACCTACTTTTAAACGAGACGAAGACAGAGGCGGTACTGTTCTCAGCACCGAACAACCGTGTTCCACAGCCGCCTCCTCTTCTCATCGACATCTGCGGATGTAGCGTCAGCACTTCAGCCAACATACGTGACCTTGGCGTACAGCTCGACTCCACGATGTCGATGGCCGCACACGTTAGCCGTACTTGCCGGACTGCCTACGCCCAACTACGTGGCATAGCGCGAATACGATCATCTCTACCGCTCAGAGCGTGCAAGACGCTTGTACACGCTCTTGTCACGTCGCGACTCGACTTCGGAAACGCGGCCCTGTACGGCATTACCGGAACCCTGCTGCATCGACTTGAGATGGTCCAGCGATCCGCTGCGCGTGTCGTCCTCTGCCTACGTCGACGTGACCAACACAGCATGACGGCGGCACTGCGAGAGCTGCACTGGCTACCTGTGGCGCAGCGAATTCAGTTTAAACTGTTGACCTTGATGCACGGCGCCGTGCATGCAAACACTCCACGTTACCTTGCTGACCGTATATCTCCCTATGTTCCCTGTCGCAGTCTTCGTTCGGCTGACCAATCTCTCATTGTTATTCCTAGGGTAAACCTGGAACGGCTTGGCCGACGAGCTTTCTCGTGTGCAGGTCCCACCCTCTGGAACTCTCTTCCAATAGGGCTAAGAACGCAACGCGATTCTAAACATTTTAAGAGGGACTTGAAAACCTTTCTCTTTAATCAAGCTTTTTCGTAATTTTGTGTGTGTATGTACATGTATAACGTGTGTATGTATGCATGGATGTATGTATGTATATGTATATGTATGTGTGTATGTAAATGTATATATATATATATATATGTTGTGTGTATGTATATGTGTATATGTATGTATATGTATGTGTGTGTATGTATATGTGTATATATGTGTGTGTATATGTGTGTATGTATGTATGTATGCGTATGTGTGTGTATGTGTATATGTACATGTTGCATATGTATATATGTGTTATCTTATGTAATGCCTGTATTGTAATAATTATATTCACTAATGTAATCTATTTTATTAATTTATTTTACTTATTTATTTTTATTGTAAACACCCCTGATTCTATTTTTAGAGATATGCGGTGTCTAAATAAACTTGATTTGATTTGATTTGATTAATGTTACACAATGTAGCTAAGTACGAATAACTAAACTATATTATAATAATTAAATCGATGAGTCTCGTGGAAACAAACTACTGATCACCTTCAACTAATTATGATTCTTACCAAGTGAAAGTGGCCGTGATTAACAAGGATTTTTGTAGCTGCACATGCGAGTCTTTCAAAGCAAAATTTATACGTTGCTTGTATTTTACAGTAAACATTTTATCTGGTCTGAAACCAGTAATGCCTAATATTAAAGCACTCATTTATTGTATTAATTATATATTTTTTATATTTATATATATTTTTGTATTAGCTATGACTGTAGCAATGGAAGAGCCGACCCAGACGCCGGATGAAAAGAGACTGACTTGGCAAAGTTCGAATGGTAGGCGTGCAGGGATAAAGGTGGCGAATAAAAAGGGCAACCAAATTACAGTTTTATTGGGCGACATGTCCCATGAAACATGCTACAATAGATGGACTTTTATTATTAACAAATGTTAAAGGTAAAATATTTGCAAACAATTTGCTGTAATGTACATTGATTGTTAGTTCTTCAACCGACAACACATATTGTTTGAGCCGACGTGTTATTGTACCACACAAAGGAGTAGACGTACATTAAATCCTCGCAACATTGTAACCGTTCCAAGTAATTATAACCTTTGTTTGACGGGAGCTTTTTCAAGGGGGTTACGATATCACATAAAACAAGTCAAAACGTAGTTTCTGCAAGAACCAAAGAGGGCCTACAATGAACAAAAACAACTAAAAGCATCAGGCAATCTTTTCAGTTTGGATTTGTACCACTCAAATGTCAAAACATCTGGAACGTACAATGTTTTGGTACAAAGAATCGGCATCAGTACTGTCATGTCTGTAGAAGAGTACCTTATCATTCGATTTGTTAAGAAACTGTGCAATTCCGATTGAGCTTAAACAGTGTTTTAACTTTAATGGAAAATGAAGTTCATGTTTCATAAGGGGTATACATCAATGCACTTGTAGATGTAGAGGAATTTCTTGGCTGCAATTCTTATTTCTAAGAAAGAATAAGCTGACGTACGCTCCCCGCAGTAGTACAGTAGTAGTCTACGTGTGGTGGAATTATGTCCCACGAAAAAAGCCGAATGTACTGACACCCGCCCATATGTGGACCTTGCTAGCCATGTCGATAATTCCTATATCTTATGGTTAATGTGTATATTTTTCTCGTATTTCCCTATAATAATGTACATTGTTTTGTAAAAAAAAAATTGTATACTTATTTCGTGACTCCAAAGCTAACGTTTAACAGGACAGGGCTGTCGATTCGCCAGAACGTCGGTCAGTCAAGGGTCATGCCTCTTCGCCTGCCATTGTACCAAGGGCTGCGACACAAACACTGGTCAGTGTATCAACGGTGGACAATGTGACGATGGTCATCTGACCTATATCGCATGGACCGGGCCGGCATGCCAGACTTGTGAGTTATTTATTTTAATAAATATGCGTACTTTTCACGTAATATAATAGGTTATGTCCTACCAAATACGATTTATGTTTCCAGAGTGTGGGTGAAGTCATCTGTATGCACAGGCCCGTAGGATATTGGTAAGACCCACTCTGACTAAGGAGTGTGAACACAAGACAGACCCCGTAATTCCTATCATAATTTGTGTAATCAAATGATTTTCTTAGTTGTCGAACGGAATTAGCCTTTAAAATCACAATTGCGTGAGAAAATATACACAAATTGACTAACATGTATTTAATGCAGTGGGAAAATATCAGTGTTGCGCTATGTCACGTGTTTTAAAAATTTCAAAGTGACTATGCCAACCAAATGGATAACAGAAGAGAAACGACTGCTTGCGCTTTGGGCTACTTATCAGCATCCGAGGGAGATGAATCGGTTAGCTATCTATGCATGTAATATATTATATCCTACCAAATACGATTTAAGAAACTTAGAAGAGAAAAAATATTGTGACTACATATCACAAATCCAACAATCGGTTAAACAAAATACTAAACGCCTATTAAGTTTTGCCAAAAGCAAGCAAACGAATGTGGACACTCCTAACTCAATGGAATATAACAGCACCGAGGCAAGCAGTCCAGCTGATATAGCAGGAATAGTTTCCGACTATTTTTCATATGTTTTTTCATCGGTAGATTTGATTGATTGATTATCCAAATATACCGCTCTTTCAATCAGACCAAATTACATACATCAGTGTGCCTTATGATAATGCCATCGGGGTACTAAGAACCACCAATGTAAATAAAACGTGTGGTCCTGATAATATATCAGCTGTAATCCTCAGGGAATGTGCCACAGAATTAGCAGGTCCACTAATGTACTTTGTAATAATATCCTAAAACTGTGGAACTTTTCCAACCTGTTTTAAACGCGCAAATGTTATTCCTGTGTATAAAAATGGAAATAAACAAAATGTCTGTAACTACACATCTATCTCTCTTTTACCGCTATTTAATAAAGTTTTTGAGAAAGTGGTGTATGACTCATTGCATAACCATGTGCATAACACAATTTCGGGCAGCCAACACGGATTTGTGAGGTGTAGAAACACATTATCTAACCTAGCTTATTACTTTAACTCCATTTCTGAATCTACTGACAACAAGAAACAAGTTGATCCTATTTATTGGACTTCAGTAAAACCTTTGATTCAGTGTGCCATCCACTGTTAATTCACAACCTTAAATCATATGCGTATTCTGGGCAATGCATACAATGGTTGCGGGTCCTACCTTTTCAACCGAAAACAACGTGTCTTACTCGGAGGCAAAGCGTCTGACTGGAAGTCGGTGTTGTCCGGTGTACCACGAGGTTCACAAATTGGCCCACTTCTGTTTATCTTGTATATTAATGATCTCACTAATCATGTTGATTCATGTGAAATATCACTTTATGCTGATGATTCCAAACTGTTTAGAGAAATTTCGTCGGTAACCGATTGTCAGTTGGTGCAGAAGGATCTGGACAGTGTGTGCCTCTGGTGTGAGACCTGGCACCTCAAACTTAATGCAGACAAATGCTGCATAATGACTTTCACTAACAAAAAGAAATAGTTATCTTTAGACTACACTGTATTAAGCCAGTCTCTATCCAGGGTCACCGGTGTCAAAGATCCCGGAAGGACCGGTAATTTGAATGTTAAAGATCATTTTAGTCGTAATGTCTCTAAAGCTTTTAAGATGTGTGGTTTTATTAAACGCATTTGCGCAACATTTACAGATGTACAAGCTTTGCGGTCATTGTATATATCTCTAGTCAGAAGCCAGTTGGAGTACTGCAGTGTTAGTTGGAATCCGTGGCGACTTACTTTTATCCAACAAAATCGAACAAGTTAAACTCATTAAGTATCTCTGTTACAAATCCAAAATACAGTACTCCATTGACAATTATCCTGTGCTTTGCCATTATTTTAGACTACCGTCCTTTCAACTTCGTAGACAAGTTGCAGATCTGATCTTTCGACATAAGTGTGTGCACTCTCATGATTCGTCCCATCTGGTAGGAATATATTGTCCTTCGAGATCTCTAAGAAACTACACTCCTTTTCGAATTTCCAGTAGCCGAATCAACATTAGGAAATACTCAGTTTTAAATAGATGTATGACTACTTTCAACGCATTGTATTTAACTGAACCCACTTGTGATATATTTATAGGAGACAATACCTTCAGATCTGTAATTCAAAAACATTTATATGTATAATGCTAATGTCTTAGCTTGCTATGTTAGTAATGTCGGAATTGTGCGGTTTTATACACTTATCATAACTATTGTTCTTACTGTTTTTATTACTTATACATATTTTCTTATATTTTGTTATCAGTCCTATCAATGTGTCTTCGGACCTGTTGGCGATGAATAAAATACAAGACAATGCAAAAAATACAATAAGTTTCCACAGTTAGGGAGAAGTCCTCTGTACGCACAGGCCCGTAGGAAACCAACATGTACTGGTCAGGCACACTGTAACTAGGGAGTCTGGCCACAAGACAGACCTCATAATTCCTATCATTGTTTATGTAAACGAATGTCTTGCTTAGTTGTCGAACGGAATTAGCCTTCAAAATCACAATTGCGTGACAAAATACACAATAATTGACTAACATGTATTTACTGCAGTGGGAAAGTATTAGCGTTGTGTGTTTAGAGAATCTCAAAATGACTAAGCTACTCTTTTATTTTGTTGCATCCAGTTATCTATTAGCGTGGGCTGTGTAGAAACAAACGCTCTATTATTATTATTATTATTATTATTATTATTATTATTATTATTATCTTAACACAGAAGTAATTGTTATGTTTGTGTATTTATTGTAGCGATCAAGACGCCGTGAAGAGGCGGTTTGTAATGACAAATTGCGTGTTATTAGAAAGTACACGAAAATACTTGGCTAACAGGACTCTAGACATAGACGCCTTTGTTGTTTATGTGTGGCTAATAGCGATCAAGATGCTGTGAACTGCGGTGGTTCAACAACATAGGTACTTTGCTGCCAGCGAACATAGTATGTTGAGGCAAATTAGTTATGGCTGTTCGATCCAATCATTGCATCATATTGTACATTTACAAAGTGTTCCCTGTTTTTTCAATCACAGCTGTATCCCGTTTTTGCACTCCTTATGTATAATCGCATGCGACGGTAAAAAAGACACTACCTTAGTGACCTAAAGATTTAATCTTGCTGTCAACCCCCTTTTGAAATACGTGAGAAAACGTTTTTCACGTTTCATTTCTACGCGCAAATCGGACATGCCTGATGCTAGTGGAGTGACCCCAAATAGAAAACAGAATAGAAACGATTGCTTGCGCTTTGGGTTACTTATTAGCAGCCAATGGAGATGAATCGGTTAGCTGTTTATGCGGGAGACGGCGTACCGATATTTCGACGTGACAGTCAGTTTTTGGTGTCAACATTTTTTGGTGTTATCAAATTCGAATATATTTTCTTTTTCAAAATGGCCGATATCGTAAGTAACGTACAAGACACAGAAGAGTTTAATTTTGTTTTAGTTCATTTCATTAGACAAAATATAAATATTAGCACACAAAATTATATACAATACAATTCAATAAAGACACTTCTATTGCGCAAAACCCAACCTCAGCAGCGCGCCAAAAAAAGGTTAGGCAGTTTCTGGTCGGTTAGCAATTCCAGTCGCAAACAGTGGGATCGGTACACTGATGAGCTACGGAGGATAAGGTGGGTTTCTTGGTGATGTTGCTACTGTTCCCTGCACATTTAACGCTAATAGGGAGTGAGTTCCACAACATTGGTGCGGCAACTGAAAAGCTGTAGTTCCGACCTTTGTCTTAACACTTGGAACGAAAAGTGGATGAGAACTTAATGATCGAAGCTGCCTGGGCTGTCTTGCTGTGAGTAGTGAACGCAAATAACTTAAATAACTTAAATGAGCAGTGAACGCAAATATGCTGGTTGCTTGGATGAAAGTATTTGATAGGTTATTGTGCAGTTAAAAAAAATAATGCGATATCGGACAGGGAGCCAATGCAGTGATTTAAGAAGTGGCACCGGGTGAGAGAAACTAGAGAATCGGGTAGTTACCCATGTGAAACAATTTTGTAGACGTTGAAGTATCACGATTACCCATGTGAAACAATTTTCTACACGTTGATGTATCACGATATCCTTGAGAGCGATGTTGTGAAAAGGGGAATTGCAATAGTCAAGTTGACTGCTAACAAGAGCAGTTGCAAAAGCTTTGGCGATAGAAATAGACACACACCGGCGAATACGGCGAAGGTCAAGAATGTGATAAATGCATCAACAACACTTTTGGGAAATATGCTGTCTAAGAATAAATTGTTATCAAAGGTAACTCCTAAATTCCGTGCTGAGGCAGCCGGTGTGAAATTTTCGCTGGTTTACTGGCTGACTGAAATCTGCGACTGACTAAGAAATATGTATATTTCGTATATCAACAAATCACGCAGGCCTTGTAGTTTGGCCTAATATTGGTCAGGCCCAAGACAGGCTGGACTTACCGCTTCCTACGGCCATGATGTATTATATGTATTATTGCACGCACACACGAACGCACGCACACACACAAACACACATACAGGTATATATATATATATATATATATATATATATATATATATATATATATATATATATATATATATATATATATATATATATATATATATATATATATATATCCTTATGCCGGGATAAAACATATTCTTATAGTACTGGTATCTGAAATTAAAGTAAGTGTTTATTGCATTAATTTCAGGTGTCGAAAGTGCCAATACTTGTTTACATTTTGTTTATTAGCTGTAACTCTAGAATACGAAAAGCCGACACAGAAGCCGGGAGAAAGGAGAGAGACTGAGGAAAGTGGGAATGGTAAGCTAGCAAGGATACATATGACGAATACAATGGGCAAACAAATTACAGCGTGACCGTGAACATGCTGCTGTGTAAATGTGTTCACTGAACCGACTGGTATCTAAACATGGGCGGGCCACATATAGGTGGAACATTGTGAACCAGGAAAGAATTTATTGGTACATGTGTCCTCTGAAGCATGATACATTGGATGGGCATTTTACTGTTAGGTAGGTGTGGTGAAATTCTGTCCCACGAAAAAAGCTGAACATATTGACACATGCCCATATCTGGACCTTGCTAGCCACGTCGCTAATTCCTACATTTCATGGTTAATGTTTATATTTTCATGTATTTTATTTATATATCCCTATAATAATAATGTACTCTGTATTTTAAAAGAAAATTGTTTAGTTATTTCGTGACCCCAAAGTCAGCGTTTTACAGGACAGAGCTGTCGATTCGCCAGCACGTCGGTCAGTCAATGGTCATGCCTCTTCGAAACTAACCCTCAGGTGCACACCGTGGTGTTTTCTAGATGTGGATGCTCTGAAAGCTGTGTATCTCATGCTTTGCAGGATTGATTGACTGATTGTCTAAAGTATAAGCAGTTAGCTGATGTGATTGCTGTAATTCAATAACTTTAATATAGTCAAATAATTGCATTAATTACAATCGTTAATTGGTTGGTCTTTATACATATTATTTTTCTCGCCGTTTCAACGTTATATATTATGCATTCATAATAATGCGCACTGTTTTTCTTGAAGCGACTGCCGCAAACCAAGCTGGTACAGTAGGTTTGGGAACTGGTCCGTGGATTGGCATAGCGACCGCAACCTTCATTCTTGGCGTTGTTGCTGGTGTGATTGTTATATTGAGGTGAGATAAGGAATGGTCGTTATGATCACTCTGTCATAACGTAAAGTAATTGAAGTATGTTGGAATTGTGTGACTGCGTTCGTCATGTGACTTAACATACCTAGAGACTAGGATGTTAACAGGAGATCAAATTGAAGTTTCTAACATTTTGAATGGATATGGAAATATTGATAGAAATATATTTTTCTCACTTAAAAACACAGTGTAACAAAGGGACACGAAGTAACATTACTGAAGGATCAATGTAGATTGGATATCAGTAAGCACTCATTCTCAGAGAGCACAATAAATTAATTGAACAAATTATCTACAGTTTGTGTAAATTCTGGCAGCGTGAATATGTTTAAAAAAATTGACATAGAAGAACAATTGTTAGATTCTGGATAAGCTTAGCTTCTTTGTCCGTTAGTCATCTGGGTCTTTTGCCTTGAATGGCAATCTTGCTAAATCTGCTGTTTTATAATAAAAACGACAATACCTTAAATATTATACTGTTTCTCTTGTATAATTAACTCTACAATATTTTTATTTCATAAGCATGTAAAGAGAAAGTGACCAAACTCAATGTTATGTTATGTTGGTGACACAAGTGCATTCGAGTTTTGCCAACTAAGGCTACCTAAGACATTACTCTGTATATGTGGAACTACCACAGATGGACGCAACACTCGGACTATGTTTCATCGTTGCATTGTTGTACTCCATTTTGTAGTACTCCATTTTGAGTATTGCGAAGTATTACGCCCGTCTCTACTATATAAATACGTCATCGATTACCCGCAATAAAACCGAACCTGAACCTGATTTGACCCACCCCTCAAAGATAGAAACAGTACGCCCAGCCCAACTTATCCGCTCCGGGTGTCCGCAGCTGTGGCTGGTTAGAGCAGGGCTCCTGTGTGGAACCAGGCTGTTCTTGACAATTGTGGCTTGTTGCGGACAGCTACATTTCTTACTTAAGAAGTTTAATTTAGCGAAATCTATGCGTTGAAGTAAAATAAATTCATTTACTATGAAAACACACGCCTTTAACAAAAACAATCTATATGATGTTTATAGAATATTCTACATGATTTTTGCGAAGACAATTCTATAGAAGTAAGACAGTATTTTATATAATTGTTATTATATTAAATAATATTATATTATATTATATTATATTATATTAGGAAAACACGTTTTGAATATATTATGAACTACTCGCTTAGCATATATTTTCATATTGTTAGTCATTAGCCATGCTAATATTTCCTCATTTCACTTCCCTTTAGGATGCGGTCAAACAGGCCGAGCACTGAAAAAGACGAGTACCAGGGAAAGCGTCCCCCAACCTATGCAGGTAAACATCCTTGAAATGTATGCAATGTATGCCAATATCACTTCAGGAATGATGAAGTGTGTGGTGTTCTTAGTAGAAGTCGCAGTCTCGCTGCGCTCTTCCTTGCCACCAGTGACGTCACATCGAAATTTGCCGACAATCGCTGGAAAATATACATAATCGAGGCAGGCCGGAAGAACAGAGTATTATTTGGAATTATTAATAACTATAATTCTAATGAATGTTTCGTTGTTGTTGAAATGGATGATATTTATTATTCCAAGCAAAACTTGTTTTTATTCCCTTTAAAGATAAAGTATGGCGATTTTCATTGGCTAGTTTATTGGCATACCAAATAAACCGCACACCGGTCTTTATATGTCGTTAAACTTGGTCGTTGCTTGGTTATGGTTGTTGAATAGCACGATTGCAATTAACATGAGCATGCAACTCACATCAAATTGAACCTTTCTTGTTTTTCCAGATGTCGTCGGAGATGAACAAAACTACGACCACGTATGGAGTGTGCCAGGAGAACGATCCGACGTCTATGCCTTACTACCTGTCTAGCAGTGTCTCAATGCACCAATGACCGACTAATGGAATGATTCCTCGAATTGATGTCGTTCGCGCTCTCTCAATTACAGTTGCTGATTAGGCGTACCAAAATAATAGTTGTGTTTCCGGTCACCAGACCGACCGTGTTAGAGGTTGCCGAACCTAGACAATTATTTCGGCATGACAAAGGAAATGAATTAGTTTTTTGCGAGAGCGCATTCGGGTTATTCCGTCATTGCATGTGGGCGATAATTTGAGAAGTACGGTTTCTGGGTGTGGGGTGAATCCTCAGTTTAAACTGTTAATAATTGGAACACTTCAAGAATGTCGTGCATGATCATGTTGAACACGAACATATTGGTGTGGCAGTGAGGTATAGCACTCTCGAAAACAGTTACAAAGAAAATCATCAAACCTACCTACCTACCCTTAATATCCATCCCAGGAAGATCATAAAAGAAAGAAGATATTTCGTAGATACCTACATACCTACCTGCATGCCTACCCTAAAATGTGGGGGCATGTAACAGGAAACTCTAAACATCTCTAAACTGTTAATAACCGCAACTGCCTATAGTAGTTTGTTTCCAAGGTTAGTGCTATTAGTGCTTATTTCCTGCACAGTTGTGAGAGAGGACGAAAGTAGCTGGTGCGGCACTAATGGTACAGTTAGTGAAAGAAATGATACAATGTGTATTCCGAGAACATTTCTTTCAAGGTTTCCAATATCAAATGCTTATGATTTATAATGTAGTATGCTAACACAGAAAACCTACGCACACTGCTTCCGTGCATTTAACTCATGTTCAACATATATACTAAACAGATGATATTAGGTACCAGGCTCCCACTTTGCACAGTTGATGACTAAAGCATTACTGTACGGTTTTATTATACTATTAAAATTTTCTTAGTTTACCATAGCTCATTATCCAGTAGTTTCTGTACACATTATGATATATGTGTATGTTATATGCTTATGAATTTGTTACATGGCGTGGGGCCTAAATAAAGCTTTATTAAATGCGCATGTCTTACATTAATCTTGTGTAATTTCTTGTGATTTAACAGGAGTAGCAATTACACAAAGCCACTGCCGTGTCAACGAGGTGGGACTATGACACAACCGAATGGAGAGTGGATATTGTATACTATATATTGGGGGTTGGGATGCAGCAGGCTCGTATTTAATGGAGCTGTTCGCCGGCACACCGAGGTTGGGATGCAGCAGGCTCGTATTTAGTGGAGCTGTTTGCCGGCACACCGAGGTTGGGATGCAGCAGGCTCGTATTTAGTGGAGCTGTTCGCCGGCACACCGAGGTTGGGATGCAGCAGGCTCGTATTTAGTGGAGCTGTTCGCCGGCACACCGAGGTTGGGATGCAGCAGGCTCGTATTTAGTTGAGCTGTTCGCCGGCACACCGAGGTTGGGATGCAGCAGGCTCGTATTTAGTTGAGCTGTTCGCCGGCACACCGAGGTTGGGATGCAGCAGGCTCGTATTTAGTGGAGCTGTTCGCCGGCACACCGAGGTTGGGATGCAGCAGGCTCGTATTTAGTGGAGCTGTTCGCCGGCACACCGAGGTTGGGATGCAGCAGGCTCGTATTTAGTAGAGCTGTTCGCCGGCACACCGAGGTTGGGATGCAGCAGGCTCGTATTTAGTGGAGCTGTTCGCCGGCACACCGAGGTTGGGATGCAGCAGGCTCGTATTTAGTGGATCTGTTCGCCGGCACACCGAGGTTGGGATGCAGCAGGCTCGTATTTAGTGGAGCTGTTCGCCGGCACACCGAGGTTGTGATGCAGCAGGCTCGTATTTAGTGGAGCTGTTCGCCGGCACACCAAGGTTGCAGACTCTGCGCGTCATTGCAAATTTCACTCATGATAGAAGGAGAAGTGGAAGACGGGAGGACAGCGTGAAGAGAGACTTGGCGGGAGTTGGAGGGGAGTGGAGAACGAGAGCGAGTGATGGGGAGTGGAGAACGAGAGCGAGTGATGGGGAGTGGAGAACGAGAGCGAGTGATGGGGAGTGGAGAACGAGAGCGAGTGATGGGGAGTGGAGAACGAGAGCGAGTGATGGGGAGTGGAGAACGAGAGCGAGTGATGGGGAATTGAGAACGAGAGCGAGTTATGGGGAGTGGACAACGAGAGCGAGTGATGGGGAATGGAGAACGAGAGCGAGTGATGGGGAGTGGAGACGAAGAAGGGAAAACATCGACGACCGGTATCTGTGCCAGCCTCACCCGGACTTCATGAATAAAGAGGAGAGCAACAACAATGGTGGAATCCGCATTCCTGTACCGTTGGAAATCAGTTGAAATATTCTCCCAACCTGACATAGCAATCAGTGTTATCAGTCTGATATAGATAGCTAGACGACTAAAAATAAGTTTTAAAAACGAACCGTGGGAACCAAGACACCCTCACGTCATGTAACCCTCCGTAACCCTTACCTGTACACCCCGCCCTCAGTGCCGGTTTAACCATGGAACAAATGGTACACACCTACCAGCCCCCAACAAAAGAGGCCCGCCACAAAGCCAGTCATAATCCATCTGATTCGCAGCATATTGTCACTCTTCGCTTTCATTTAATCGGACTCCGAGCTCTGTTCAACCTCTATGCTAAAGTCGTGAATGTGACACGGCCTCGAACTAATGTCGGGGAACAGGATGAAGAGAACGTAAGAAAATACGAACGTAAAGTTTGTTACAGAACAATATTAGTAACGCCATCTAGCGTATTAATTATCCGTTAACTTGACACTTCTGGCACAGTGGCGCCCCACACATGTAGCACGCCATACATCGTTACGAAGTGTTTACGTAGATCTTAGTAGGTCAACTTCGTTGACAGACGAGCGATGATCGAGCGGACTTGTAGTGAATTATCTAAGTGACCGACACAAGAATGAGAATAGGAAGTATATGTGTGAATCTCAGAAGAATACATTATATACAAAAGATAAGAAGATCGCAATTGTGGTCCAGACTACGCGAAAGGTAACATAATATTTCACCCTCCCACGCCCGCCTCAGGATCTTCTTGTTCCCACCACACGGCCGTCAACGAGTCGACACGTCGACGATGCTCACTTTGTGCGGCAGACAGTAGCTCGGATTATGAAGTTTCATCCTCTCCTCCTTCATCTCCTCCAGCGGCAGTGCAATGGGCTGAAAATGCGATGGAATCCGTGATGGATATCAGCTTGTGGCCATAAAAAAGCAATGGATCTCATGCTCGAATATCGGCCAAGAGAGGCTCTACAGAACAGTGCTGGACCGCTTGTCACATCTAAATCAGGACGTTCGTGTACCCATAAAATGTTCCAGCTGTCCTTAAATAATGGGGAAATCGTGAATCGTTACGTTATTACTACTACAAACTCCGTTGGTTCACTGACGGAAACCTTGGAATTGGTAAGCCCTGGAGTCGACGACTGAAACCACTGGACACGCCCATTACGAGCCGTATAGACAAATGAAGTCCATTACCGCAACGTCCTGAATCTTGTGAAAAGCTGAGGAGTAACACACCTATTTGTCGTCCGGTTCTTATCTGAAGGCAGACTTATTATCACCTCAGTTACCTGAGGTGATAATGGAGATGTTGGTACCTTGAAATCTTGCTGCGGGCATTTCAAATCTCTTCACTTCGGAATAAGAAGAACAAAAACGAATGTTCAGAGAGTCAATGAGGAATTCCAACCCAAAGTGGTAATGCAGTGCACTGTCTAGGCCAGACATGAATGGCACAATCATGACTCTGATGCGTACAGCTTCAACTAATGATGCATTCTTCAGTTCTGCCTTTTCTCACTGCCTAGAAGTAGGCATTACAACAGCAACATTGATCAGTTTATCTACTACATCGCGAAAGATGTGCCGCTGTGAGCGATTTTTAGCTGTTATGGTAAACACAGAGCACACGGGTCAAGAGCAGGCAATATTCTTATGGATTTGTTGGAGAGCAGAGGACTCGATATAGACGATTGCAGACTTATGACAAGGCGTCAATTATGAGCGGGCAGTTCAACGGCCCCATGTGTAGCTCACTCTTGAAATCTCGTCGGCGTAGCTGCAGTTGGTAGTTGTCAACATGTTGTTGGCGACAGGCAGTTGCTTTCTACGATTTCGTACAGCAACTGTACGTGTTTATGAAGGGTTTATGTATGTGTTTATTACAGCGTTTCAATATATTATCTCCTTGTGAAACAACTGAAACCGAAAGGCTACCTGTGCCTAAGCGTCTTTCAAATACTCGCTGGCCGTCAAACGCCAGTGCCACAGGAGCTCTCCTGTGATTTTAGAAATTAGAGATTGCTTTAATGAGCTCGCAAGCGACGATAAGCTGAAGTGCAGCAGACGGCCTTTCACGACAGATGGACAAGTTGGATGGTGGGTGTTTCACGGAGTTTTGGCACTGCGTATTGCAAAGATTTGACGCCACGAATAAGAAACTCCAGCAAGCAAATTTGGATCTCAATTTGACAACCTTTCTCTTGAAATCGTTGTTGACGTTTCTGCATTCGCTTCGTGAACGATTCAACGAGTTAAAAATAGCCGGGGCTGAGCTGTCAGGGATGACGAATTTTGCTGAAAATATCTGCACCCACAAGAGGAATGTTATACTGAACCCTCTTAATTATGGTCGAGGGAAGAGGCCCATTTGAATCTTTGCGAGAGTTTTCGTGTTGGTGCCTTCATTGCTATCCTCGATGTGCTGTCTTCGGACACAGATACTCTGAGGTGATTTTTTTTATTTCTCCGCAACTTGACGGAGATGGAACCGAGAGAGATGCGACAGACTGCTGGGAAAAGTTTTGGAAATGTACTCATCGGATCTGGATGAAACTTTAGGGAATGAACTAATCCAGTTCGGTGGACTAGTTACAGGAATTCTCACACGGGACCCAGAGTATAAAGTCTCACCAGTGGCGGCGATGCATCAGATGCTGATCAAGAGAAGTGTCAGTGATGTTTCCCCAATGTGGCGGTATTGCTTTGCATTTATCTGACGTTGATGACTAGTAACTGTAGCGGAGAGAGGTATTTTTTCAAATGTGAAACTGATGCAGGATGAACATCGATCCACAACGAGCCACAACAGACTGGTTCATCTGACTGTGCCCAGTAAGAAATGGGACATGATACGTCGGATTAATCAGAATTAAGTGCTGCCAAAACGCGCCAAAAGTTAATTAGTGTTTGAGAAAGTTCAACATATGTCCAATCAGATCTGACTATTCTCGTGACCACATTTCTAGAACCGGTGATAACTAATTTGGATGTCATTCTATGTTTGTTTAGGAGAACTTGTACGGTCTCTTTCGTTAGGAGAACGTGTACGGTCTCTACATTTAGGAGAACTTGTACGGTCTCTATTTTAAGCTATCTTTTCTTTTACTATTTTAAGATATGTCAGTGTACGCTGTAATACTGTTTTTGTCATTGGACGCTGTATTTTCTTATTTATCATCCATATGTGAATGTTTATTCTCAAACATAGCTGAATAAACGATGTTGTATGGGTTTAATAATCAATGCAACGCGTCCTGATCATCGTCTTTCAAGTACTCGGTAGGGACCCCTCACAAAAGGTTTGTACCAGGGCCTCTCCACATTGGTGATCCAGCACTGCCCCCTAACGGCACCAGTTTCGCCGCCCCTGTTGCTGTTAATGTTAGGATGAATACATTTCCAAGTCTTCTGATATGGCGAGGAAACTCTCATGTTTGGGCGCCGTCAAACATTTTCCGAATCTCTCTATTTCAAATAAAAAGCTCCCGCGGTTGTTTGAATAAATTTATATCAATATTATGTAAATATAATTGAGTGAGATATGGATGTAAATATACTTAACAAAGCCAACAACTTGAAAATCACATCACTTGTAAATGTTCACTTCATTTAACGGGCGGCCGTCTTGCATAATTCCACCCTCCATATCAACCGGCCACAACTATATATATATATATATATATATATATATATATATATATATATATATATATATATATATATATATATACATATATATACATATATATATATATACATATATATATATATATATATATATATATATATATATATATATATATATATATATATATATATATATATATACATATATATACATACATATATATACATATATATATATATACATATATATATATATATATATATATATATATATATATATATATATATATATATATATATATATATATATATATATATATATATATATATATATATATATATATATATATATATATATGTATATATGGATAATTATCAATATCTTAAAGTTCTAATTCGGGGGTTGTATGAGAATTAGTACGGTTTGTACGAATATGGAAATGTCGACAGTTGTGAACGGCCCGTAATTGGAGCGGGTCACGCGAGACTTGACGGTGGAACTGTGTGACGTGACGCGTGACGGATCAGTGCGTGATGTGTATCAATGTGTTGAGACAGACAGTGCGGCGAACAACTCGTTGGAAGAAACGTTTAAAATAGTGCATCGTTGACGGTTGGATTGATGCGTTGCGGCTGTGATAGGACGAACGCGTTACAGGCGGCGTTACTGGTCACTTTTTTGGCGTATCACAACACCTCAGGTAAGCTGCAATACTATTATCAGTATAGAAACTAATGTGATGTGTAATGTGAGCAGGTTTTTTAAGGCCTTTCACACGGGCAAATTGCTCGGGTGAAAAACCCCCATGCCCGTGTGAGATTCAAAAGTAAATTAAAAACATATTGTGTTGTGTATACATGCACGGAAATGCACCTGATAAAAGTAAAAACATATTTGCCCGTGGCCATGTGAAATGTTGCATTGCCCGTGTGAGCTGAAACTTAAACAAAACCCTGAATGTGAGTCATTATTTAGAGCTAGCCCAGGCGAGGCATGTAAATGGTGTGGTATACTTCCTGATTCAATGAGAGGCACGTTTAGAAGCCATTTGTTTTAACTTAACGACCTATACATACCTGAATTAGCAATGTGCATATAGGTCATTATGTTAGGTAGGAAACAGGTGAATCCTGTATTTAGCATTGGGCGCATGGTTTTGATCAATGTGCACGCATTGTTTGCCACAAATGGACAGAA
Source organism: Lamellibrachia columna (assembly GCA_963662155.1). Lineage (NCBI taxonomy): Eukaryota > Metazoa > Annelida > Polychaeta > Sabellida > Siboglinidae > Lamellibrachia > Lamellibrachia columna. The sequence goes on along the minus strand of OY759269.1, from coordinate 36,763,902 downwards.
CAGTAACAGAACAGTACATTATAATGCTGCCAATCACACATCACCACACGGTTTAACAGCGGACACATTAGACAAAAGCAGAATGGGTTCCTCTCTATGCATCAGCCCCATGAATTTGATTCTAGGGATAGAAAATGTTTTCCGTATGCTAAATCTACCTTGCTCTGTGTGAGGGCATAACACAAAGATAATATTTGCAAGACCAGAAAGAACGAGACAGTTCCACCTGGTCAACTTGTAAAAAACATAGTTTGTAGAATTTATTTAGTACGTGTCTTTTTCAAAGTTCAAGTATTCTATGATGTGTAATATAAAAAACTGGTTTCAAATTCGTATATTTGCATACTTTCTGTTAACTTCGAAATGAGTATTATCATGGCACTCTGATTTAAGTTACAAAATGATGTTCAACGTATTGCCTGTTCCCATTATTACTACAATTAAACGTGTTGAAACTGATACATTTGTTCAATAAACAAAAAGACTTGATACTAATCGTGGGATGTTCTTTACCCGTTCAAATTTTGTTTTTGTATGTTTATCTGAACAGTTTATATGTTTTATGTTTTCTCTAATTTCCAAGGAAAGCTGGCGTATCTTGTTTGTCATATGAGGAAGGCTACCTCTGCATAAACAACTAATATACATTAACTAGAGTATTCACAATATACAATAAACTACTTAATTCAGATACTGAAATGCAGTCACAAGTGTTGCTTCATTGAACATATTTTCGTAACGTAATCAGGTGAAAACTTTACATAATATATAATGAAAAACACGATGTATTTTTATAAAAAAAAATCAAAGTAACTATACATGCCCCGAGTGATGAACGTTCCATAGTGTTTCGATAGTGTTGATTTCTTCTCCGAATTACGGAAACAGAAGTAAGAGTTCGTAACGT
>OY759269.1:36737995-36747995 GCA_963662155.1 Lamellibrachia columna | reverse complement strand
GTTTTGTAAATGTTGTTTATCACCATCAGTATTAACTTTACTAAACAGTTTTGTGTCATCCGCAAATTTCAGTACGTTACTTGTTATACTGTCGTCCAAGTCATTGATATAAATTAAGAATAATATAGGTCCTAATACTGATCCTTGAGGTACCCCACTCAAAACCGATTTCCAATTTGAAACTTCTCCATCTACTACAACTCGTTGTCTTCTGTCAGTCAGCCATTGTTCTATCCAGTCAGTTATGCTATCCCCGATACCATGGGCTTTTAATTTAAGTAGTAATCTTTGATGTGGCACTTTGTCAAAAGCTTTCTGAAAATCTAAGTAGATAATATCTACTGGCGATCCCACGTCTATCAATCTCCCATTACGATACATTCCCCTTTACTAACTTCCTTTATAGCGTATTTTATTTTTGTGTTGTCCTCTTCGTTTATGTTTGGACTTCGGTAAACTAATCCAACAGTTAATTTTGAATTTCCTGAATTTTTTTTGCACCAAACAGCTTTATCGCAATCTGCTTCCCTTTCTAGTTTTATTTCATAAGCCTGAATAGATTCTTTAACATATAAAATAACTCCCCCGCCCCTTCTTCCTATTCGGTCTTTCCTGAACATTACATATCCTGTCAGTCCTAATTCAGCATCTGTTATATCTATGTTGGCCCATGATTCAGTTATACCAATTATGTGAGGATCAATATCTTCTACCATAATGTTTAATTCGTTTTTCTTATTTACTATGCTCCTTGCATTTAAACATACGCATCTATAACCTTTTTCAGAGATGTTTTTCGGATGATTTGATATTGGTTTATCTGTGCTAGTAGCCTCTTGTTCTGCTTGAGACACCTCTAGGTAACCCCCCTGCACTTCTAGTTTAAAGAATGTTTACTTCCAAAAATATTTGTCATTGTACCCAAGTCACTATCTACTGCTGCTGAAAGTTTGTCCGCGAATACTGCCGCCCCCTTTCCACTTAAATGAAGCCCATCCTTCATGTACATGTCAGCCCTCCCAACAAAACTTCCCCATAAATCCACAAATCCAACTTCCTCTTCCCTACATAACTTCTGGACTAACATGTTAATTGCCATCCCCCGACAATTTCGATATTTGTGACCCCTCCTGCCCATTACAGGTAAAATCCCTGACAGTATTACCTGCTCAACCCGCGTCTGTTTTAGTGTTCTGACCAACTGCCTATATTTCCTAACTATGGCAGTTGTACCCTCCCTCTCTACGTTATTTGTCCCTACGTGTACTAAAACAGATCCACCCTTACCCGAGCCTACGATGTTTTTTACCCTCTCAGTTATCGCCTCTATTTTGGCTCCAGGCAAGCAGACCACCACATCATCTCCCTTGTTTAAGATTCTGTCGGTCTTCCTAACTATCGAATCCCCCACAAACATCCTCGCTCTCTTCCTCACCCCCTCCATCACTGCTGCAGAATAACTCTTCCTTTCGATCCCCTCCATCACATTCTGTCCTGACCCCTGCCCTCCTGTCTCCTTCGCTCCTGTCTCCCCCACTTCCCACTCCTTTGCTCTTGTCTCTCCCACTCCCCTCTTCTTCACTCCGGTTGTTTTCCCTCCCGTCTCCCCCACTCCCTTATCCTTCCCTCCTGTCTCCCCTGTTCCCCTCTCCTTCACTCCGGTTGTCTTCCCTCCCGTCTCCCCCACTCCCTTCTCCTTCCCTCCTGTCTCCCCTGCTCCCCTCTCCTTCACTCCGGTTGTCTTCCCACCCTTTCCTTTCCTTCCTGTCTCCTTACGTCCTGTCTCCCTACTACCTGTCACCTTCCCTCCTCTCAGCTTCCTCCCAGGCTGCGGTGAGCTCTCCCTAGCATCTCTTGTGTCTATCCCCACTTTATCATCTACTGTTCCCCCACCGGAACTACTGGCACAACCCCTCTGTTCCCTTCCCACCATTGCCACAACGAGCAGCCTCAGCTCTTCCAACTCCACCTCTAGTTCCTTCATCTTCGTACATCCCCTACACTCAAAACTAAAACTATCTGCCTGGACCTCAGCCCAGGACTTCTCGCACCCAGACTTGACGAAGTCCACCCAGTTACTGCAACTGCCACAAATTAAGTGCCTTGTGGCCTTTAACTGCCGTTTACACGGCGCCATCATACAATTTAGTTTTAATTAGTTTGCTACGTTAGCCTTGAATAAGGCTGTTTTTGTGATCAAAAGAACACTTTAGGCTAATATACTTGCTAACTGTGTCTTCTATTAACCTCGCATGAGAAAAAAAAACCTGCCACCTAGCGAATGTGGAGAACACTGTGTAACAAAACAACGAAGTCAGTGTGTACTAATTTACGCTAAAATCCTGCTGTTAATTCCTTTTGACCGAAAACGTTTACTACCACTATGTCAGTTATTACCTTATGTATGTAATTTAAGTAAATAAATCAATTTATCTTATATATTAGCCAATGTAAACGATAGCTCGATGCACGGGTTGAATTCACGACCTGTAAACAAACTCAATTTTATCACTCGTTGAGTTTGAATCCGGGAAAAAATACTACATCTGTTAACAAAAACGGTTTCTTAATATATGTCTACAAGAAGTTGGTGAACAATATATGTATAATACTAATACTTATTCTAACCAATATTCCAATGTTACTGACTATTCACTATGCTATCTCAATTTACGAATGGTAAACACCCTATTAACGCTCGCTGAATTCCCCGACAGAATCCGAAACTAACTTACTCTAAAATACTCCCTCTGACTAATAATTAACAAAACCTGTTTCCTAATATATGTCTACAATACCTTTGTGTATAATATATATGCAATAGTAATACTTATTCTATTTGATATACCGCGTTTTTCTGAAAATGATCTACACCAAATTCAAGTCGCTGCACCAATGCAAGTCCAAGTAGCCGGAAGTAATTCTAGGACAACATCCACATAACCCAACATTAATGCATTGAGTTGGACGTTTTTCTACGCTACCCGGTTGTTTAGGTCAAATAGTGGGAATCGGCCGTTGAAATATCACTTGCAACTGGCACTAGTTGAAGGTGGTTGAAACACCGAAGCGGTCGTTGAGCTACATTACTTGTTATATGGCAATAGGTAGAGCAGCAACACCAAACAAGTGGAAGCGGTCACAATTAGCATATATTTGATGCACTGGGAATGGTTCGTGCTTATGGAATCAGTTCATAGTTTTATTGACTGATGGCAGAACAGTGTAATAAGTGTAGGCCTATGCATTAGGTGAAAGTCTAACCAGTCGTCCTCTCATGGAGGATTGTCTACCTGTACGCCTACTATGTGTGTTCATATCCTTCTGTGGGCAAATGCTGTTCCCAAAAATTTTATGGTGCTGCATAAATACTTATTTCACGTGCAAACCACGCAACAATTATGTAGCTGCACACACACACACACACACACACACACGCACGCACGCACGCACGCACGCACGCACGCACGCACGCACGCACGCACGCACGCACTCACACACACACACACACACACACACACACACACACACATACACACACACACACACACACACACACACACACACACACACACACACCCACACACACACACACACACACACACACACACACACACACACACACACACACACACACACACGCAAGCACGCACGCACGCACGCATGTACACACATACACATATACAGACATGCACACAGACACACAGACACAATTTTATTATGTGTATGGACAGGGCACGTGTTTATGTGCATACCGCACTCATGAGTTTACACACGTGCTAACATAAGCACATAAGCTGTGTATTGTTTCAGGAAATGTGGCATACAATAAGCCCGCAAGTCAAAGTATAGGAGATGGGGGAGGTTCGTTCCCGGCCTGGCGGGCGGTCGACGGGAACACAAACCCAGCCATGGGTGGAAGTCACTGCGCACACCCAGATACTGACTTGGGCAGAAATGCCTGGTGGATGGTTGACCTGGGTGAAATCTACAACATCTCGCGCGTCGTAATCTACAACCGTGATGCAGGAAGCTCTGGTAAGAATCGCATGATGGTTCAGCGGATAAGAACATGACTTTGTAGTAGAAATGTGCTATTTGTTTCGTTTGGTAAGTTGAACAATTTATGACATTGTTCAGCGCAAATGGTATCCAGCAGCGGAACTTAGAGAGTGTCCTTATCTGCCTGATATGTTTTAGTCTTCGTTGGTAATTGTCCAAGAAAACATTCCGACAGGGTTTTGGGGATATTCAGATTTACGTGTTCAGATTTACGTGATCTACATCAAACTTCCACATAAGGGTCAAGGTGTTACTGCCAAAACGTGAGTGGGTAGAGCATGGAGTCATAAGTTCTCTCCCGTGCAACGCCGGGTAACTCGGCTAGTATGCATGTATTTGATATATTCCAAACACAACAAAAAGATGCAGAAGAAGTCATTCTATCAGCAAAGCGTTATTTGGCCCATAATCCGTTCATAGGTTCGCTCCACCACACTCTGGCAATGGCTCAAATGCTTATCATTCAATCGGCAGCATTATTTATAGCCTTTTCACCCATTTTGTAATTGAACGGATTGGTCATGCTAGTCCTCCGAAGCTAGAACTAGCAATCTCGACAGTCTCCCACATTAGTTGTTCTGGGTCTTATTATGCAACTTTTGGTTTGAACAACCGATGGTAAAAAAGCCCCGAAATTTGTGTTTTAATACTGCGAGGTGAAGAAATAGGAATAATAATAATTAATGTAGATGTATCGGTTCTCTTAGGTCGCCAGCTATGTAACAACGCTAGTGGCGGTGTTGTTGACAGGTAGGGGTGTAAATTACAATGCCAAAATTGCAGTTCTATTTTGTTTCATAATATGGTTGCAGCCATGAAAAAGTGAAATCTGGAATGGTTGTCAAACTTGGTACAATACTTTTCAAGATGTTATCTTTTTGAAGTCGTTATATAGTAAGTATGAAAAAAAATTGCTTCATTATTTCGGAATATTTATTTTATTAAAACTAATAAACCAGTTACGGCTTTCAAATGAAATTTGGTACATTGATAGAATTGTTTTTCTATATATCAAATAATTCAAGCATTTTCACATTGCACCAACCTTGTCTGGCCTAATTTGCGTAAAGTTAAACGTGACTATGAGAGAGATAAGTAATTAAAATTAATATTTTATGGTGTACTTTAGTGAATGATATAGCAAATTGAAGCTAAAGAGCGCAGCAATGATGTATATGTCAATTGTGTAGACGAAACTATTAAATAATTAGTTAATAGAACATAATTCATTAATTAATAAAAAATAAAAAATGAACTATTGTTTACAGTAATCATAGTGTGTAGTATATATAATAAATAAGGTCAGCCTATTTTAGGGTAATTGTCTGGTGGAACCGAAGGAAAATATTACAACTGAGTTACTTTGCAATTAAAAATACATTTGTGAATAACGTAAAATACTATCATCCCTTAAAGTATTGAGAAACATGAGTGGAAACATTCAGTTATGGATATATTGAACTCTAAACAAGAGGGACAAACAACTTTGCGTATAATCACCCACCTGTGCAACATTACTTCATAGTGATATAATTCAGTACCTTTTTAAACTATATATGCAACAGTTTAAATACATTTAGAAATACAGCAATGTATCGCAACACTCATCATATTATTTAATATTATGACATACGTTTCTCTTAGGCAATGATCACACAAGGCTTGACACATTCATACTGAGTGTTGGTGACAGTCCGGACAAAACTAAACACACACAATGCGCGAGTCACAACGGTCGAGTGGCCGCTGGTGGAACAGTCGAAGAGCAGTGTAAAGTTATCGGTCGCTACCTCAGCTTCAGGCGGGATGGAGGTGACAACTCATATGTAGCTAGTCTATGTGAAGTGGTTGTCATTGGTCATAGACATATCGGTAAGTAGATATTATGTGATACAATTTTGGCGAAGCAAATACTGAACATGATAAATTAAAATAGTATAAGAATATCTCCGGTTTCATTAGGAATTGTGTATAGATAATGTACAGCAGTTTCCGTTTTAAATACGAAACTGTTGAGTTATGTTTGTCGCTTTAACAGTGTCTCATACCTGTTGTTTATTCAGTTGTAAATAAAAGGTAGGTTATGTTCCACAGCGTGTCAAAAGTGTACAACCGCCTGTAATGACGTCGTCGGCTGTGAGGTTTGTGACCCGGGCAAGCAGCAGCCGGACTGCGTGAACGGTGTGTATCATTACAATAATGTGTGTTAATCATGTGAAAGGTTTGCACTGTCTCATTTTAATTACATGCGAAGTTCACATTCTCAAATAATTTATTTTAAGGAAGTTACTTTAAAGTAGATATCTAACTAATAATTCACCATACCATAATTTTTCTATGTGTGCTTCTTTCTTGGCAGGGCAGCTGTCACTGTCCACTCTGTGGGCGGGCGCTGACGCAAGGCACCAAAGAAGGCGTTGACTTCTGTCTTGAATTTCTCTCTCTCTCTCTCTCTCTCTCTCTCTCTCTCTCTCTCCCTGATTGCAACTGTATCCACTGGGAATTCATTCCAGAGGCGGGAGGCAGTTGGTAAAAAATGTCCTCAAATGGCCAGCAGTGTTCTAGGATGGAATTTTGAATTACCACAGCAGCTGTGTGGTGAGGTGTTGATGCCTGGTAGCTCATCGCACTGCTGGAGGGGGTGGTAACATGCTATTGAGTAGAGTTAGTGTATTCCCATGGTACATCCGGTGGAACAAGGTAAATGCACCAAATTGTCTCCTTTGTGCTAGTGGTTTGTATGGCATTCCTGTTCCGAGAAGGCTCTGGCATATCTAACACTTTGACAGCACGCCTCTGTTGATGGCGTCAAGTCTGCCTAATGATGTTTCGGAGGCTGTTGTCCATACAGATGAGACGTATTCCACCTTGACTCTTACCATGCTCTTGTAGATCAGAGCATGCTGGTTTGGATCCAAATAAGGTGAAACTCTTTTCAGGAGGCCATGTCGATTTCCTGCATTCTTTGCCATCTTGTCTACTAAGTCCAGGAACATTCTTTCCGGATAGAGATGCCCAAGAGTTCCACCTCTTCCACTTCTGACAATATATTGTTCAAACAAGTGTACGCATTTGTTTTTTTATGAATGAACTTTATTTCAGTCACTTACACACGCAAGTTGGTCATGACAATATTGCATAAAGTAAAACATATATAATAATTAAATTACGATGTAACTGTGGAGATTCTCTGGAAACCTTGATACAGTTATTTTCTTGCATTTGGCTGCAGCAATGATTACATTTCAGTTATCTGCCCGTGTTTTGAATGTGCAGCAGATCTTCGTTAAGTTTGCATGCCACATGTGCCCGAATTTTTCTATCCTTGATTGTGCTAAAGACTGATGAATCATCGGCATAGATGATGACATAGTTCTGCATTTTGTCTGACATATCATCGATGAGTATAATATCATCATAATGAATAGGAGAGGTCATCGATTGGATCATTGGCGAAACCCTGTGTTAACAGATTTGGCACCAGAATCTATTCAATTGATGGCAACTTTCGAAACTATGTGTTTCATGTTGTCATTTAGCCAGGATAGCAGCTTTCTCTGTATAAATATGGATTCCAGTTTGGCCGCCAGGCCTTTGTGCTCTATCGAATGTTCTGCTGATGTCAAGGCAGATTAGTCTAGCTTCTTGCTTTTCGTATGTGGCATTGTGTAGCTGCTGTACAATGTATGTGGCGGCATCGCGTGTGGAGTGGCCAGCTCTGAATCCAAACTATTTGTCTGAAATCAGGTTGTGTCAACACACATACTTCCAGATTGCTGAGCATAAAAGTCTTTCTATCACCTTGCTGATGATGCCGAGCAGTGATTCTGGTCCATAATTGTTCGGGTCATGCTTATCTTTCTCTTTGTGGCAGATAATAGCATGGGCTACCTTGTGTTGCTTAGGCGTGGTTCCCTTGATAAATAAAGCATAGCTGGAACAATTTAAACGATATAAACGAGTTTTTTGTAACTACAGACCTATCTCTGTGTTACCGCTATTAATAAAGTTTTTGAGAAAGTGTTGTATGACTCATTGTATAATCATGTGCGTAGTACAATTTCTGGCAGGCAACACGGATTTGTGAGGTGTAGAAGCACAGTCTCTAACCAAGCTTGTTACCAGGACTCCATTTCTGGATCTATTGACAACAAGAAACAAGTTGACTATGTTTACTTGGACTTCAGTAAAACCTTTGATTCCGTGTACCACTCATTGTTAATTCACAAGCTTAGATCATATGGGTATTCTGGGCAATGCATACAACGGTTGCAGTCCTAACTTCTCAACCGAAAATAACGTGTGGTACGCGAAGACAAAGCATCTATCTGGAAGCCGGTGTTGTCAGGTGTACCACAAGGTTCACAAATTGGCCCACTTCTGTTTATCTTGTATTTTAATGATCTCATTAATCATATTGATTCATGTGAAATATCACTCTATGCTGATGATTACAAACTGTTTAGAGAAATTTCGTAGGTGACCGATTGTCAGTTGGTGCAGAAGGATCTGGACAGTGTATACCTCTGGTATGATACCTGGCACCTCAAACTTAATGCAGACAAATGCTGCATAATGACTTTCTCTAACAAAACGTAATACTTATCTTTTGATTACACTATATTAAGCGAGTCTCTACCCAGGGTCACCGCTGTCAAAGATCTCGGAGTCACATTGACTAGTAATTTGAATTTGAGATCATATTAGTCGTAATGTCTCTAAAGCTTTTAAGATGTGTGGTTTTATTAAGCGCGTTTGCACAACATTTACCGATGTATAGGCTTTACGATCCTTGCATATATCTCTAGTCAGAAGCTATATGACTACTTTCGACACATTGTATTAAACTGAATCCACTTGTGATACATTTATAGGAGCCAATACCTTATCCTTAATTAAAACACATTTATATGTATAATGCTAATGTATTAGCTTACTATGTTAGTAATGTCGGTATTGTGTGGTTTTATAGCTATTGTTCTTACTGTTTTTAATATTTATACGTACTATTCTTATATTTCGTTATTAGTCCTGTTACTGGATCTTCGGATATGTTGGAACTGAATACAATACAATACCATTTGTCCAACGATTTGGCCAGCTCTGAAGCAGCTTGTTTCAAGACTCTAGCTGAGATTGAGTCTGGAACATTTGTCTTTTCGATGTCAAACTTGTTTAATCTGTTTTACTTTCTTTGGCAAAAAAACAATCTTCTTCAGGGATGCGCCTTTCTTCCTATGCACATGGGGGACTGGCTTTTCTTGTATTGCATCTGGGATAGTTGATTTCTCAGCAAAACTGTCAGCAAAATAGTCAGCTTTGTCTGATGAAGTAATTTAGGTTTGATTATTACTGCATAGAACTGGTATGTCGCACTTGACACCCTGTCCCATTAATATATCCACCAATAACTTTTGCTCCTATTCTATAGTTCGGTTGTCATTGTTGTCTTCACTCTTGCGTTGTGTTCTGTCATTGCTTTCCGAGTGATGTTAGTGCACGTATTTCGGGCTTGGTTGCATCTGAACCCGCTCTCTGGTGCCTTGTTGGACTTCCATTGCCTCCACGTTCTCATTTTCATGTTGAGTGCTATGACACACGCGTCATTATACCATTCCGGTTTTCCTGGGAAGGATCTAATCGTCCATCTCGGAATATGGTTTCCCATGACTTTCTTTATTGTTTTGTTTAATTCTGTACAAGAACTTTCCGGGTCATTTGTTTTAAAATGTTCTTCCAGTTTGTTCCACCAAGTTCATCCCCTAGGCCATCCCAGTCTGCCTATTGATATAACCACACTGTGCGAGGAGATACCTGTTCCATCTCTGGCGAGACAATTAGTGTGGTAGTCAGTAGGTAGTGATCGGATGTACTTATCTGGGGAGATAATTAGGGTGGTAGTTATTAGGTAGTGATCATATGTACCTATCTGATGAGA
>OY759269.1:36662995-36732995 GCA_963662155.1 Lamellibrachia columna | reverse complement strand
AGATGGCGTTTGACTGCACAAGTTGGCCTGGTGGTGAAGTGTGAAGCGCTTTGAGCAGTCCCAAAGACTGGATACAGCGCTTTATCAGAATGTACATGTTTAACTCTAAGATCGTTGCATTTGGTGCAACTATAGCATGCGTGCGTGCGTGCGTGCGTGTGTGCGTGCGTGCGTGCGTGCGTGCGTGTATGTGATGTTTCGGCGCCATAGGATTACACCACTGGAGAAACGAGGGCCAGTTGACATGTGCCAATATGGTCCCACTGAATGTTGTCACACGAAATGACAAAATATGAAAAAATTTAGTGTGACAACGTTCGATGTGACATAACATTTTGTCACACCGAATATTGTCACCCTAAATATTGTCACACCGAATGTTGTTATACTAAATGTTGTCACACTGAATGTTGCTATACTAAATGTTGTCACACTGAATGTTGTCCCACTAGGTTTTGTCTTACTAAATGTTGTCACTCATAATGTTGTCGCGCTAAATGTTGTTCCGTTGAATGTAGTCCCACTAATTGTTTTCACTCACAATGTTGTCACACTAAATGTTTTCCACCGAATGTTTTCCCACGGTTTCTCGCGGAGATATGTAGCTTGTATTAACATAGATTGTACTAGTTAGGACAATAGTTTTTGGATTTTTCTGTGTACGTTTTGTGATTTAAAGGTACACTATATAGTCATTGCGTACAACACAACAGAGTACGATACAAAGAGCCGCGCACTATGCACTGTCGAGTACAAATGTTTAATCGAATAGAGCATGTAGCAGACAACTATATATATTTATAGCACAGCGTAGGGGCCGTAGCAGACAACCGTAGTACGGCGAAATGCCCGTTGCAGATAACAATAGCACGGAGTAGTGGCCGTAGCAGGCAACTGTTGCACAGTGTAATGCCCTTCGCAGGCTACAGTAGCACGGCGCAATGCCTGTATCGGACAACCGTAGTACGGCGTAGTGGCCGTAACAGGCAACTGTAGCACAACGTAGTAGCTGTAGGATACAATCGTAGCACAGCATCGGGGCCGTAGCAGGCAACCGTAGCACGGCGTAGTGGCCGTAGCAGGCAGACGTAGCACGATGTATAGATCATAGCAAATATAGCGGTCGTAGCACAAATCCTTTGCCCGGCCGTTTCACGTAAATCAGCGGTGCCCAAAAATGGGATTTATAACAGAACGCTGGAATCAATAAACGTATCAGGAAACAGCGTCGGAACCACATTTATCATTATGCCGCCACTGCTTTTGCTTATTATAAGAATAACACATTCTGAGAGGTTGTTTTGCTCAATAATATAACATGGTATGATACCACGAGTACGCAAGCTGGTGGAGGTCTCGCCGAACTATCAGACGAAACGATTGATCGGGTCACGTGATTGGTGGCGGGGACCCTGGGTGAAGTGTGACTCAGTCCGCGGCGTACAACTCGTTGGAAGAAACTATAATAGAATGTGGCTAACATCTAGAACAATGTTTCACTGACGGTTGGGCACATATTGGCAGTAATACGGTAATGTTTTGCTATCGGCCTTGTTGGTCACTTTACTGGTGTATCTTGAAACCTCGGATGAGCTGCATGGCTCGTAGCCGAACAAATGAGCCTAAAGTATCGTTGTCAACCACGCATGTCCAAATAAACAGCTTGTGTAGACAAGAGGATTTGTTTCTTGTAGCTTATTTCCTCGTTCAATGAGGCTCGCGAAAAAAATATGCAGGTGCAAAATTGTAGAATGATTAACGTCAATTATATAACTAGGGAACCTACAATCACCCTTCTCCTCAACCAAACAACTATGTCATTACATAATTTCAGTCACTTATATAAACGCTACACTTTATCTTAACGTAACAGTAGTTCGGTTCCAGCGTAACTTGGCATTGCTGTCGAACTATTAATTGTTTCAGAATGCGATTCTTCAAACGAGCTTCCATGAACACTCTCATCCCCATTTAATAAAATTGCAGGATATTTATCAAATTGAAATTGCTAAATTTATGTACAGTTATATCCATAGTACAAGGCAACTTAGATATAATATAAGTAGTTCTACTGTTAGATCTTCGAACAGTATATTATGAAAAGGTCCACTGATATGTAATAACGTTCCATTTGATATTAAATTAATTTATCAAATACCACGATGCACAACATTTTCACACAGATATCCATATATGCCTTGCGTTGGTAATTGGTTTTGCCAGTCAGTATATTGATGTACGAACAATATATGGAATATAAATCCCGAAATTGTGAAGTAATATTGGCCGTTATAATAACGTCTGGTGACGCCTTGACCTTGTTGACGTTGTGAACAAGAGTAATTATTGGCACTGCGTTGCGGACAATTGTACGTAATAACTGCAAAGGGTAATTCGATTGGAAATGGCGTGGTGATCTTTGTGTTGTGGGTTCGAAGGTAAACCCCTGAAAGTTTGGCGCCCGAGATGCAAAGCGTCTAGGAGGAGAGCATAACATACAAACATATAAATACTTACTCGATTATAATAAGATGTGTGTCCTCAATCGACACCGTTCCGATATAATTGACACAGTGAAATTATTTAGATATGAAAGGAACATTTCGAGTATGCTCACAGTCGACACATTCATATTAAGTATCGGCGACAGTCCGGACAGACACAGCCACACCCAGTGCATGAGTCACAACGGCCGAGTGGCCGCTGCAGGAAGAGTCGAAGAGCAATGTAGAATAATCTCTCGCTATCTCAGCTTTCGAAGGGATGAAGGCTACCAGTCGTATACAGCTGGTCTGTGTGAAGTGGTTGTTATTGGTCATAGATATATTGGTGAGTAGACGTAATTGCTAGTTTGGTTTGACGAATTAAACATTGACCATGAAAACCAAATAAAACTATACAAAATGCTCCGGTGTATTGATGAATAACATAATAACAAATAATTAGCATTTAAGAATCCGATTTCATTATGTGACTGTTTTGGTATGATTATCGCCCTATAGCTGTATTCTTGATGCATGCTGGTTGTATATGGGCGAGTAAACGGTGTAGTCATTGCTGGACCAAGACGCGACAGGCATCGGTTGTCTAATCAGCGACGGAAACATGACATTAATACCGGACGGACTCGGATTCAGCGGTTGCAGTATGGCTGTATTCTTGATACATACTGGTTGTATATGGCAAGGTGGCTCAATTAACACTTGGTGTGGTGTAAGTTGAGCCACAGTGTAGCGTAAGTTAGGTAAATGCTTTCTTTGTAAAATTTGCGTAGGCCTTGTAGTAAAACGTAACAACAAATCAGCCAACACATCTACCAAATGGGTGCAACACGTCTCTGACAAGTCTACACGCTTAATTAATAAGTCGGCACACTTAATTAATGTAGGCTTATAGCCAATTGCCATTAGTGTAACTAATGCTAATATGTTGTTTTGTAGCTATCTGATGTCCCAATTTGCTCGGAAAAATGAATTCCTTGATGTATTTTGGGGTAAAGAACACTCGTCTTTGTTCTTTAATCGCTGCTCAACTAACCCTCCCTTGGGCCTTGGGTGGATCAAGTAACCCGTTTCGACAATTAAGCTGTTTTAATTAATTTCTCATTAATGCGCGAAGTGATGTAAATAATCTTCTTCCCTGTGCATAGTTGAATCATTTGTAAATGGACAGACAATGAAGTCTGGTCACATGCATTGATAGTTTACACACCAGCAAACATTAACAACAACCACAAAAAGTTTCGAAAAAAAAAAAAAAACATACTGTTAACTCACATTTCCTGACCGTTGTGACAAACGTAACCCATTATACAACAATCGTGTTCTAATAACATGTTCAATCATTGGGTGGTACCATGTAACTGTAGCTGCAGTAGTTTCCCGGGAAACATGGGTGGCTCAACTAACCAAGTGGCTCAACTAACACCGCCTTCCCCTACTCTCAATGGACAGGCCTAGTAGTCAAATACTCATGTTGTCCGTCACTTTGCCTCAGTCCGGATTGCCTCAGTTCACTCGGTTGGATACACTACTTCTAAGACAAACGTCAATTGACTACGTATCTCGGAAATGTGTAGGTAAATAAACATAATGCACTGATGTATGTACACAATTAAAAAATGACTTGATCATGTTCTTTCTGATTTCAAGTAGTTAGTTAAACAGACGAGGACACCACGCTGGAGTTTACGCTCGTTTACTGCTGCATTAATAGAGGCAGGAACACACACACACACACACACACACACACACACACACACACACACACACACACACACACACACACACACACACACACACACACACACACACACACACACACACACACACACACACACACACACACACACACACACACACACACACACACACACACACACACACACACACACACACACACACGTATATATATATATATATATATATATATATATATATATATATATATATATATATATATATATATATATATATATATATTATAGATTATATACACGCGAAAATTTGTACTAACAAAACATGTTGACAACTGTTTCCCCTTAAGATGGTTGCCAATTGTGCTTTATTTCAGTAAAATGGGGACATCTCGACAATATATGTACAATGTTTATATGTATTTATCAAGTCATTTAAATCAGTTCAATTAATCGCGTCCAGCAGGTGTCGCCATGTAGGAAATATTTTGCAACGTGCCAAGGCTGGGGCAGCTCCTGCCGCGTGGAACATGCGCCGACGAGACAATACATCGGCATGTCCACCAGTCATGGCGGCTTCATATACCAGGCCGTGTTTACTGGACAGGGCGCCACTCTCGCAACGGTGGACACCGGTCACTCCTGATCTGGTGAGGTCAGTGTTGGTGTCGCGACCCAGTACATACGTACTCATTATTGAACATTTCTCAGGATAGTTCGTTTTCATGATCAAACAATTATTTTATCATTTATTTTATTATTAATTTCGTTTATCCTACTAGGATAACGTCATCGTTGACGATATGGATACGGAAAACAGAGACAGCGATCAACCGAGACGAGTGAAACTACCAATTTCCACACGGATATGATAACAATATTTGTTCGACCATATTTATTTTCTATCAACTGGCAGCTTCACTCCTCAGCTTGCGTTCTACGGCCCTGTCAAAAACAATGACGTCCTCGGGGAAAACGAGCTCGTGGCGGGAGAGGCGACAGGGAATATATGCTATCTACAATGCCCTCAGTAGATGGAGAGTCTATTGAAGGTGGGCTTTGCAAATACGTCAATATCAATATTACAAATTACCATTAAATATAATGGCGTACTCGTGAAAATATCTGATCAGTGCTAGTAATTTCTGAATGAATCGTATATGCATTTTAAGAAGTCACCGTTTATGTCATGTTTAACCAGTATGCGAAAAGTTGACTCACTGAAGTTTGTACGTTTGCACCTTGCGTGCTGTACATATATGCACATGTTGTGTTACAGGAAGTCGCAACTAAAACCGACTGGTATCTTAAGACTGAAAGTAATAATTTTAAGTGTAAAATTGGTGTAATTGTTTGTATCAGTACGTTAGTAATCACGTTAACATAAATTCGTGTTATCGTTGTTTAATGTGAAATTGTTTCGCACTGTTCTGTCAAAATCCATATAAAAAACGTTGCTGTTGTCACATTGCTTAGAAAATACACATATTGGTACAGCGAGTGTATTTATCATCGAGCCGATCATGCTATGATAGAGATCGAAGGCGATCATAGGAACGCATCTGGGATTTTGCTAAACGGGTGCGTTGAGTCGTTGTTATATATTTGACAAACATGTTACAAAAGCTAGACTACAGCTCCAATGGCGCCACAACCCGGACCTGTACGAGATATTGGTCCCTGAAACAGAAATCCGCCACGGAGAGACCATCCATCCCTTCCTGTAATAATATTTGGATTGTGTGTTATATATGATTTTTATAGCATTGCGTATCGATGGAGTGAGTAGAGTCGACATTGAGGGGTATCATGTTTTCAATATGTTACTGGAAAACGAGGTATGTCAGTTTCATTGATTTCACGCTCGAGATATATCTTGATTAATGGATAATGTTCCGTGAAGGTTTATAAAACAACGTAGGACATATTTTCCAAGGAGCCAAAGAAACGTCATGACAGCCATTAATGGCAACACTAACGGTCCGACTCGTGGCAACAAGTCAACACGTCGGCTAACTGTCGTATCACCCCGTGCTTGGCATCATATATACATCAATCAAAATACACACGTGTTATTACAAACAAACATCGTCCACATATTATGACAAACATGCTCTGTGTTCCTGAGCCATGGATGTCGTCCTCTCCTACAGAGCTAAACTGGCAGACGCAGCGAAATACAGTCAACTGAATCCATTTTACTTTAAACTCCACTAGTCAACAAGTAACATTTTGGTGGCGCTATCTAGCGTGCTACCTAAATGATAATTATAGTGGGTTATTTTATCGTGCACCCAATCATGATATGCTCTTTCAATACACTGGGGGTGCTCTCGGCCGGCTATGGTTGAGGGACCACGCGGAACGGTTCACATGAGACGGCAACGGGTCTAGTAAGTCGAATATGAGTCATTGCTGGGCCAAGACGCGACAGGCATCGGTTGTGTAATCAGAGACGGAAACATGACATTAATACCGGACGGACTCGGATTCAGCGGTTGCAGTACGACTAGGGTCTTACTGGTGGTTCTGATGGTCACTATACTGACCAATCATAGCACCTCAGGTGAGTAGAAAGCCAGGGAATAAACCTGCTAGAATTGTCGTTACCAATCAAGCGTGACCAAACCTACAGCTTTTATAGACCAGGAAGGTACTGGGTGAACTGTACGTCTTGGTTCAGTGAGGCGTGACGCATGAACAAATTAAACAAGTATAATAGTTACAACGATACCGCTAATGTGGAACGTAATAGACATGAATATGAGCGGCCGGTGCAAAGTTCACAAGATCGCAGTTGTCGCCATTCTAGTGATCTACACCAACGGTTAGCTCTATTCATCACTGAGATTATGTTCATTTCGCCGTGCGTGATAGTCGCGCGCTGTTAGCTGCCGAGGCAATACACGAGTACGTACTACTATAATGCGCTCTCGCATCAGCCGTCTGGGCTAAATATTTGTGCTAGTGTTAGCTATAGAGAATTATTATCTCTATAAAGGTATGTAAGCTTATATAAATATATATATGTGTGTGTGTGTGTGTGTGTGTGTGTGTGTGTGTGTGTGTGTGTGTGTGTGTGTGTATGTGTGTGTGTGTGTGTGTGTGTGTGTGTGTGTGTGTGTGTGTGTGTGTGTGTGTGTGTGTGTGTGTGTGTGTGTTGTGTGTGTGTGTGTGTGTGTGTGTGTGTGTGTGTGTGTGTGTGTGTATAAGGTTAAAGGTTATGTGGTATTATGATTCAAATTAGTAATAAGTGTGAATTAATGTGTCTCAATGTATACATGCCATGTGATGGCATGTCCGAAGATGATAAATTAGTTGACTATATGGATGCTTTGGATGAAATACAGCAGTTAATACACAGTTGTAATCCCGCACACGTTATGTACGGGGGTGACATGAACATTTACTTGGCTAGGAGTACACCTCATGCACATGTTATATACGGGGGTGACATGAACACTGACTTGGCTAGGAGTACACCTCATGCACATGTTATATACGGAGGTGACATGAACACTGACTTGGCTAGGAGTACACCTCATGCACATGTTATATACGGGGGTGACATGAACACTGACTTGGCTAGGAGTACACCTCATGCACATGTTATATACGGGGGTGACATGAACACTGACTTGGCTAGGGGTACATATCATGCACATGTTATATACGGGGGTGACATGAACACTGGCTTGGCTAGGAGTACACCTCATGCACATGTTATATACGGGGGTGACATGAACACTGACTTGGCTAGGAGTACACCTCATGCACATGTTATATACGGGGGTGACATGAACACTGATTTGGCTAGGAGTACATATCATGCACATGTTATATATGGGGGTGACATGAACACTGACTTGGCTAGGAGTACACTTCATGCACATGTTATATACGGGGGTAACATGAACACTGACTTGGCTAGGAGTACATCTCATGCACATGCTTTGAGGAATTTTATATTGGATTTTAATCTTACTGTATGCATAGATGCGCCAGAAGCGGAAGTGGCACATACGTATGTAAGTCCAAACGGTTTTAGCTCTAGAATTGACCATGTTATGGTCACGGCTACAATGGGTGCTGGAATGTTCTATTATAGACAACTTGTTTTCTGATCATGTACCACTTAAAATTAGGTTAGATTTAAATGTAGATCACATGTTTGAAAGGAAATATTGTCACAGGCTAGCCTGGCATAAAGCCAGTACTGAACGAACTGATCAGTACAGGAGTGATCTTGAAAATAATTTGTCCACATTACTCTGTGACAAAGAGGTATTGCAGTGTAAGAATGCTATGTGTAAAAAACATGTTAATGAATTATCTAGATTATATAATGAGATATTAAGTATGTGCATAAAAGCATCTGAATGTATAACTGCACCCTGTCCCAAGCTAAATTCAGATTCATCTGGTGGTAGAAGGAAAGTTCCTGGACGGTCGAAAGAGGTTGAACATCTAAAGCAGAAAGCTTTCTTCTGGCATCGGCAACGGGAAAGCCACATTAAGGTGATACAACAGAAATGAGGCGTATCACAAGGGCTCGGTATCATAGGGTTGTTAGACAGAGAGAAGGTGATAAAATGTGTACCACTAAGATGGCTGTATAAAGTACGCCGTATAAAGGGCAGAAATAAATTCCTGCCTTCTAGTGTTGATGGTGTGTTGGGCGATGATGAAATAGCTCAAATTTTTTCTGATAAATATAATAACCTCTACAACAGTGTGTCATACGATGTTGACGAAATAAATAGTATAAAAAAGTATTTAGTAAAAATTCTACTTCGCTACATGACAATTACTTTAAATAACTACTCAAGTATTGTAACAAAGTACTTTTACTTCGTTACATGCCAACCCTGCAGTTAACATGTACATCAGACAATTTTAGAGTTATTACTCTTAGTAGTATTGTTGCCAAAGTGTTTGATGTTATTATACTATCTAAGGAACAGTATGCGCTTACAACATCGCATTTGCAACTTGGATTTAAACAACATATGTCCACTACTCATTGCACAAATGTTATGATGGAGACAATCAGTCATTACAACGCTGATGGTAGTGATATGTATGCACTCATGTTAGATTCCAGCAAAGCTTTCGACAGAGCCATCTATGGTAAGCCTTTTATAAGCCTTTTATAGTACTTCTAAAGCGTCAGGTGTCACTTCTGGTGTTAAGATTGCTGCTGTATATATATACTAAACAAAAACTTAAAGTGAGATAGGGCTGTAGTATCTCGTCGCAGTTTACCGCCTCTAATGGAGTCTTTTCTCTGTATATATGGATGGATTATTTGAAAAGTTAGAGAAGAGTGGTGTGTGATGCCACATGGGCAACCACTATTCGGGTGGCATAGGATGTGCAGATGACCCTGGTAACACCTTCAAGGTCTGGACTCAAGGTATTAATCGAGATATGTGAACAATATGCAGACGATTACTGTGTTAAGTTTATTAACGGAACTCCACTGTGGGATCTCCAGAGTAAAAGTGTTGGCCATATATGTATCCCATGATGCAAGGCACTCAGACAGGTGTGGGGACTGGCACCTCTTACACACGGCGATGTTGTATCGTTGTTGTCTGATAGTTTGCCATTATTGGTCAACCTAAAGCAAAGGTTCATGAAGTTTATTCATAAGGCTCTAAACCACATGTCGCCAGTGATAAGCAGTGTTGCTAAATTATCAATTCAAAATCCGTGGTCGAATTGTGGTGGTAACTACTGTCATATACGTTATGAATACAACATGCACGAGGACGTGTCTGCTAAATTCCTTGTAAAACATAAATTAATAAATACATCTCAACATGGGTTCCTAAAAGTAAGGTCATGTCTAACTAATATCTTATGTTTTTTTGAAGAAATTACAAAGTGGGTAGATGACGGGTCAGCAGTGGATGTTGTCTACTTAGATTTTTAGAAAGCTTTCGATAAAGTGCCACATCAAAGATTGTTACTTAAACTAAAAGTCCATGGCGTAGGTACTGATGTAATCAACAGGATAGAAAAGTGGTTTACACGTGAGATTTCAAACGGGAAATCTGTTTTGAGTGGGCTACCACAGGGATCAGTATTAGGCCCTACACTATTTTTAATATATATATATATATATATAAGTTATTTGGAAGATGACATTTCTAGCAAAGAACCCAAATTTGCAGATGACACACAACTATTCAGCAAGGTTACTAATGATATAGATAAACAAAGTTTACAGGATGATCTAGATAAATTAGTTAAATGGTCAGAAAAATGGCAAATGTTATTAAATTTTGGGAAATGTAAGCGTATACACATATGACATGGAAACATGGACGAAGAATATAAAATGGGGGATGCTGTACTAGGTAGAACCACACAAGAAAAGGACTTATGAGTAACATTTAGTGCTGACATGAAAGTTTCAGAGCAATGTGGGATTGCTGCTTCGAAAGGAAATCAAATTCTAGGGCTAATTAGGAGAACTAACATGTATAAGGAGAAACAGCTAATTGTACAAAGCAATAGTTATACCACATTTGGAATATTGTATTCAAGCATGTAGGCCGTATCGTAAAAAGGACATAGACAAGCTAGAAAGAATACAATGAAGAGCAACTAAATTTTTTCCAGAATTGAGAGACCTTAGTTACGAAAATCGACTCAGGTTAAATAGCATCCCATCAAACCGGTAGTCAAGTTCAACGCCATAGGGAAGTCGGTCACGAAGGAGAAAAAGGATGGCGCATAGGTAGACAGTGAAAAGTGTCGGTACAATAACGCATCCTTGCTTAACCCCTGTTCGGATGGTGAAAGGCTCCGTTTCAGTCCCACTGAAGAGGGCGGTTGCAGTCATTTTGTCATGAAGAAGTCTAAGGATGGTGAAAAAATTAGCAGGTCACCCAAACCTGGACTAGATTTTCCAAAGAGCGTCACGATTGATGGAGACGAAGGCCTTGGTCAAGTCTATGAATAGTTCCTGGTTTTGTTCCCGACATTTCTGCTGACTTTTCGAGCCACAAAGATCATATCGGTGGATCATCGGGATGGTCTAAAGCCACACTGAGTTTCAGGGAGTACCTCTTCAGTAAGCGGGAGGAGGCAATTCAGGAGAACTCGGGCAAGTATCTTCCCAGCAATGGATAGTATGGCAATGCCTGGTACACAATTTTGTGGGAACATAACTGCGAAAGATTCTTGTCATGGACACCTTCCTTACCCCGAAATTCTCAATGCATGTTTGCCACAATGAAACGCTGCTGGCCGCTGCGCTGATGCAGTACAATATTGTTCCAGTAGTGATCATACTGTTGAATTTTGAACATTGCAAAAGTTATTTTAGCCAGAAGACAGATTGTAACACTTGAATGCTAATTATTTCGCTGCGCCAACTCTTACTTTCACCTTTTTTCAGGAGCGCATTGTCGATTCGCCAGCACGTCGGCCAGTCAAGGGTCATGCATCTTCCCATGTCGATGTACCAAGGGCTGCGACACAACCAATGGTCAGTGTATCAACGATGGAATATGTGAAGATGGTCATCCTAGTGGCAGGAAGTGGACAGGAACAGCATGCCAGACAGGTTCGTAGTTTTTAATAAGATTGTAAATTTACATCGTCCTAAGACAATACTAGTTAACATAATGGCAGCAGCAGCTGTATTCGAAAAATCAAAGATATAGTTTTGGTAGTGTGAGTGAAATGACTTTAGTCCAACTCTTCTGACAACGTACGACTAAGACACCAGTCTCCTCTCCAAACTAGAAACGTGGAAAAGAAGCTAGTTATTTGCATGACTTAAATGTCTAGAGACTTAGGTATCTCTCTAGAAGAAAATATGAGAAATTCCACGAGAGGTCGATGCGTATATGGCCGAGAGAGAGAGAGAGAGTGAGAGACAGACAGACAGACAGACAGACAGACAGACAGAGAGTGATAGAATAAAAAGAGATAGTGAGTGAGTGAGTGAGAGAGAGAGAGAGAGAGAGACGGAGAGAGAGAGACGGAGAGAGAGAGACGGAGAGACGGAGAGAGAGAGAGACACGGAGAGAGAGAGAGAGAGAGAGAGATAGAGAGAGAGAGAGAGAGAGAGAGACAGACATACAGACATACAGACAGACAGACAGAGACATAGTGAGACAGTGATAGTAGAGAGAGCGAGGGAGATAGACACAGATAATTTGTGTTTGTGTGTGTGTGTGTGTGTGTGTGTGTGTGTGTGTGTGTGTGTGTGTGTGTGTGTGTGTGTGTGTGTGTGTGTGTGTGTGAGAGAGAGAGAGAGAGAGAGAGAGAGAGAGTGTGTGTATGTGTATTAGTGAGAGGTGAGTAAGAAAGAGAGATACCTTCATCCACTGGTAGATGAAAGACGCTAGACATAAATAGAGCTGTTCCCAATAATGTGCCAATGCCACATATAAAACGACGTGTCAAACTTTAACCCGTTTCGATTGTAGTGTTTTACTATATTCATTTGCGATGCCGAATGTCGGTGCATCTCTGTGTCTGTGGGGCCCACTAGGGGGATATACGGACAACATCCACCTTATCCTCCGGATATAACCCAGCATTACTGAACAGTGTTGGACGTTTTTCTAGGCTACCAGGTTGTTTTTGTCAAATTAATGTAAACCGGCCGTTGAAATATCACTTAGAACAGGCACTAGTTGAAGGTGATCGAGACACCGAAGCGGTCGCTGAGCTGCATTAATTGTTATGCTATGTTATGTAGAGAAGCAAAAGCAAACAAATCCAAACGGACACAATTAGTATACAATCGATTCACTGGGAAGGGTTCGTGCTCGCGGAATCATTCCATAGTTGGTTTTATTGATTGATGGCAGAACGAATTAGGTGAATGTCTAACCACTCGCCCTCTCACGGAGGATTCACGTTGGTGGTATTTGTCGTGGGATTGCCTTGATTAGTATACAAGAACAAACGGGATATAAACAAGGGTAGACACATACATAAGTGTGTTGTCTACCTATACACCTACCACGTGTGTACGGGATCCTTCTGTGGGCAACTGCTGCTTCCAACCATTTTATGGTGCTGTATAAATACGCATTTCATGTCCAAAACACGAAACCATTACGTATTTGCACATACGTGATATCTATGCACTCCTTCCCCATCTAGATCTTCACCGAACGACTGATATTTCCAGCGCTGTTAATGTTATTTTGTGTGTGCATACCACATACGTGAGCCCACACACACGCTAACATTTGCACATACTGTCTTTTTAAAGGAAATGTTGCATACAACAAACCCTCAAGTCAAAGTATAGGTGATTGGGGAGGTCGGTTCCCGGCCGGGCGGGCGGTCGACGGGAACACAAACCCCAGCATGGCCGGAGGTCACTGCGCAAACCCAGATACTGACTATGGCCGTAACGCCTGGTGGATGGTTGACCTGGGTGAAATCTACAACATCTCACGCGTCATCATCTACAACAGGGATGCAGAATCTGGTAAGAATCACATAATGGTCCAGCGGATAAGAACATGCATTTGTAGTAGAAATGTATTATTTGTTTCGTTTGGTGAGTTGAACAATGTCTGACATTTTTCAGCGCCCCTGGTGTTCAGCAGCGCAACTTAGAGAGTGTCTTTACCTGCCTGGTGGGTTTTGGTCTTCGTCGGTAATTGTCCAAGCAATAATTCCCACGGGGTTTGGGGATATTACGACGGACACTATGTGAACATCTGACTTAGATTATGTTACTCAGAAGAAATAGTTCGTAGTTGCGTACAATTGTTAGCAAAGATATGCGTGTTTTCTGCCAATGTTCAGATTTAAGTGATCTACGTCAACCGTCCACATAAGTTCCTTTGTACGTTACGAAAGCTTCGTGAAACAGGCAGTTGTACGTGATGCTTGGGACATGGGACATGAAGGAGTCAAAAGGTCTTGCCTTTTCTCTAGTGAAATGACGGGTAACTCGGCTAGTACGTATATATTTAATATATTCCAAACAAAACAAAAAGACGCAGAAGATGTAATTTTATCAGCAAAATTGTATTTGGCTCACAATCCGTTCACGGGTTCGCTCCACCACATTTTGGCAATGGCTCATATGTCATTTAATCGGCAGCGTTATTTATAGCTTTCTCAACTATTTACATATATCACGCGTTACGTCACGATTTGTGTGTGACGTAAAAGACCTCGACGTAAATGACCGCTTTTGCATTCATGACGTGTTATTGTCATATTTGCAGCCACTTCATATAAATTTTTTTGAAGTGACAGCTTTTATCTTTGACCTTATACGTGGAAGAAGGCGTATTTATCAATAAGAAATGTATACTGGATGGCGACACTCGACTAGGGACGTGTACGTGACGAGTTGCTCCACAGTTTGCGGATAGTTTAAACATTGGTAGTTCTTTTGTTTCTTCCTCCTTTGTTGACCACTGGTATGTCGACGAAAGGTGTACGGTGAGGATCGGTGGCGAAGGAGAAGTTCCTGGACCGCAGGCGGCGTACATGTAGAGGTGGGTGCTCAGGCACGACACGGGGCCGAGTGTGGTGTGTCGGGAATGACAATTGAATCGTTGTATGCCTTCATACAGGCTGGCCAAACTGGCGACAGTGCAATGCCATTGGACAGCGAATGGAAACGAGTGAATTATCATGCGGACTCCAACGATGTAAAAAAAAGCGTGAAGCACTGCCAATACACACAGAAGGACACGCGGGAGAAACTTGTTTTTTTTTTCGAAGAAAAGCTTAACGCTATGGAGAGGAGGAGTGAATGTGGCATAAGGGTGTTTGGGGTAAAGGAAAATAAGGTTGAAGATAGTAGAACAATCTTGGCCAAGGATGTGCTTGTTAGACCCATCCTGGGTGGCATTGTCACCCTGGAACAAGCACTGGCGAGCACTGAACACAGCCACAGGATCGGTCCTATAGGAACAATGGTTCGACCACCAGACCAACGAATAGAACGATTATTGCGACAATTGTGTCTCGACCACTGAGCAATGACATTATCCGATCCGCGAAAGCCAACTTGAATCGATCAACAATAGGTGAGGGAGTGTAAGTTCTGGAGGACATGACAAAGATTGACTACGAAAGAAAGAAAAGAGCGCGACTAAAAATTACGGCAGTGTTCCGCAAAGGAAGTTTACTAATTGACGGTTTAGTTGTGCATGTTGACTAGTCGCCCTGTGTGACACACGCATCTGCTGGCGCACTGCCACACAATAATAACTTTCTTCTAGAGCTCCTCGGCTATTTACTTGCCCCGACTAAGGTGTTGACTTCGAGTCTGGTTGTCTCAGTCATTCCAACTATGTTGACATTCTCTTGTATAAAATATTAATTCTTTATTTATTTTTTTATTATTATGAATGTATAGCTTCAAGTTTTGTCATGTTATACCGACCACCGGCATTAATATATCAGATATGCTGCACGGACAGGCTAAATGAGTCATTACAGAATGTTGGGTTAAGTAGGTCACTTATTATAGCAAAGCTGATAGATTCGTCTACTAAATATGGAATATATGTGGATTTAATCAATACAAATGGGTGAACTCGGGGATATTGCTCATATCATTCGTCTGACATATCGTCATATCACTTAACATGTTTGTAGGAAACTTTTGAGTGGAAATTGTTGTCTCCAAACGCAGCACAATAAAGGCTTGAAAGATCGCCACAACGCTAGTTCCAGCCTCGGAGGATCAGATCGTGCTACCCGTTCAAATACCTTATCTTACTTCTCTTGGTTTTACTGCTTTCTTAACTTTCCAGGTGGTTCCTGTCTCGTAACATTTGTGGTTACATTACAAAATCGAAAGGCGTCAAGTGACGCTGCTGGGTAATATAATTGTTCTGAAAGACCAGGTCCAAGTGACTTAATAACATTTTCGTTGGACAAGAAAAAGGGACAGGGATTTGTTTTATATATTAGCTGTTGAACAGTTATGAAATAAAAGGTATACGATACTATTTTAGGGTAATTGTCTGATGGAACAGAGGGAAACTATTACAACTGAGTTACTTTACATATGCAATACTCTTGTAAATTATGACAAATACTATCATCCCTTAAAGTATTGAGAAACATGAGTGGAAACTTTCAGTTATGGGTATATTGAACTACAAACACTAGGGGCAACAAACGTTGCGTATAATCACCCACCTGTGCAACATTACTTCATAGTGATATAATTCAGTACGTTTTTTAACTTTATATGGAATAGTTTAAATACATTTAGAAATACAGAAATGTATCATAACATCAATCATAGTATTGCAATATTATAACACACGTTTTTTTAGGCCGGCTTGACACATTCATACTGAGTGTTGGTGACAGTCCGGACAGATACAGCCACACACAGTGCGCGAGTCACAACGGCCGAGTGGCCGCTGGTGGAACAGTCGAAGAACAGTGTAAAGAGATCGGTCGTTATCTCAGCTTCAGGCGGGATGGAGGTCATGAGTCATATGTAACTGGTCTATGTGAAGTGAT
Organism: Lamellibrachia columna; assembly: GCA_963662155.1. NCBI lineage: Eukaryota > Metazoa > Annelida > Polychaeta > Sabellida > Siboglinidae > Lamellibrachia > Lamellibrachia columna. The sequence continues at coordinate 36,716,311 of OY759269.1, read as the reverse complement.
TGTCATTGGCCATAGACATGTCGGTAAGTAGATATGATGTGACAAAACAAATGGCGAAACAAATACATGATAAATTAAAGTAGTATACTAATATCTACGGTTTCACTATGAATAGTGTACGGATAGTGTGCAACAGTACGAAACTGTTGAGTAATGTTTGTCGCCCTAACAGTGTCTCACACCTGTTGATTATTCAGTGGATAATAAAAGGTAGACCTTATAATCTCTTGGTTCAAAAGAAATATTGTTGATTATCATTTGTCCTCAGTACCAATAGCCTTAGTTCACTCGATTTGATAAAATACGTCGGGGCATAACGCCCAAGTTTCAGCCTATTACTCCCTTGCGCAGTTAAATTCAATCGCATATGTCTAAAAGTGTGTTACTTATATAGCCACATGTGTTGTTGTTGTTGTTGCCTTAGTATTGTTTGTGTTACTTATCATTAAAAGTAAGTTAGTTGTGAAACATTTTGTGAGAGTGGTCAAAAGGGACGTTGTGTCCTACCCATGGGATACAACGCCCCTTTGTGTGGGCAAAACGCCCGGGTGGGGGCATTTTGCTCCAGTCCACCGTTTGTATACAAACTTTATACTTATACACATTTATTTGTGCAATAATAATAACTGAAGAAATATATAAAGAGATCTTCATGAGGTTAATGATGAGTAAGAATATTTATATGTAACTATTAATGATATATTACAGTAATATATGTATAGTCTGGTGTAGAGCATATAACTACTTTTGAATATTATCGTACAGCTGCAACTAAACGTTTATCGATGCACATAGGGCCTACCAGTACTCTACGACGGGAACGGATATTTACGATGAGAACGAGTAGAACATTATTCAAAATATATTTATAGCATGGATAAGCAAAGGGGTAAAACACGACCAACATGTCACACAAAGTAATATCAAACATCTAGAAACATTTCAACAACTTATTAAAATACCAACGTAAACGAACACGATAGCGTCGAAATAATGAACACATGATAGCATCGTGTGCCGGCTCACGCGTCGAAATAATGAACACATTATAGCATCGTGCGCAGACTCACGCGTCGAAATAATGAACACATGATAGCATCGTGTGCAGACTCACGCGTCGAAGTAATAAACACATGATAGCATCGTGTGCAGACTCACGCGTCGAAGTTATGAACAAAGTATATAATTAAACGGCGTGTTCACAAACAGTTGGATGGCGTGCAACTCTCAACGAACGAACAAAATAGTTAAACGGGGTGTGTAACTGTCGAAGAATTAACAAACAGTTGGATAGCATGCAACTCTCAACGAACGAACAAATAGTTAAACGGCGTGTGCAACTGACGACGAATTAACAAACAGTTGAATAGCTGAGCAGGACTTACAACGCTCTTAAGGAGCCCAGTCCTTGACAGGAAGAAGAAACTTGCAACTCTCAGTTAATTTAATAAATTAATTAAATAAACAGTTAATTTACGTATGCAACAATCAATGAACGGTCGGCCTGTATTCATCGTCAGTGTCGCCTGGTGTACATTCTTCCTGTGACCATTTCCGACAATCCTGACACTGAACCCAGTTTTCTCCAGATCTTACTTACTTACTTAATCCTCTTGGCCCCTTCAGGAGCATAGTGCGTCAACCATGTTTCTCCACCTCACTCTCTTCTGGGCTAGAGCTTTGGCCTCTTGCCAGGTGACCCCCACTTTATCAAGATCTTGTAGTGTGGAGCGTCTCCAGTTGATTTTTGGCCTTCATTGTCTTCTCTTTCCTTGTGGGTTATAGTCCAGTGCTTGTTTGGTTGTATTTGTTGGATCTTTTCTGAGTGTGTGGCCAATCCAGCTCCATTTTCTCCTCTTGATTGTAGTGCTTATTTCTTCCTGTTTGGTTTTCTTCCAGAGCTCTTTATTTGATATTTTGTTAGGCCACCATACCTTAAGGATGTATCGGAGGCGACTGTTGATGAAGACTTGGAGTTTGTTGTTGAGAGACTGAGTAGTTTTCCACGTTTCACAGCCATAGAGAAGAACTGGTTTAACGTTGGTGTTGAAAATGCGGATCTTAGTGTTTATGGATAGTTGGGATAAGAGCCTTACAGGGCGTAGGGTTCTGAAAGCATGGCGAGTTTTATTGATGCGTAGCTCCACATCTTTGTCAGCTCCACCATTTGTACTGATGTTGCTCCCGAGGTAGATGAAGTCTTGTACTTCCTCAACAGTACCACTTTCTAGTGAGATGGGTTCGGAGGATCTGCTGTTGATTTTCATCACCTTTGTCTTTCCCACATTGATCTTAAGACCCAGTTGGCTGCTTTTTTCTTGAAGCCTTTCTGTTTTTTGTTGCATGTGTTTATGGGTTTCTGAGAGTATTGCTAGATCATCTGCAAAATCCAGGTCTTCTAGTTGTGAGAACAGGTTCCACTGGATCCCAGTACGATGGTGTTCTGTGGATCTTTTCATTATCCAGTCTATGGCTATCAGAAAGAGCAGTGGAGATAGCAAGCAGCCCTGTCGTTCTCCAGTTCCAATCTGGAAGCCTTCTGAAACTTGTCCATTAAAGATGACATGACCAGTGAAACCTTCGTAAATGTTCTTTATTAGGGTTACAAATTTTGTGGGTAAACCATAGTGCCTCAGGAGCTTTCATAGAACTGTCCTATCTATACTATCGAATGCTTTTTCGAAGTCCACAAAGTTTATGTAAAGGGAGCTCTGCCATTCAATGCATTGTTCAACGATAATCCTGAGTGTAGCAATGTGATCTGTGCAGGATTTATCCTTTCTAACGCCAGCTTGTTCCTTTCTTAGCTTCTTGTCAACTGTTTCTTGTATCCTATCCAGGATGATACGGCAGAGAATTTTACTGGGCACTGATAGAAGCATGATCCCTCTCCAGTTCTTACATTCACTGAGGTTCCCTTTCTTGGGTATTGTAACTAGCATACCTGTCTTCCATTCAGTTGGTATTTCCTCTTTATCCCAGATCTCATTTAGCACGTTGTGTAAAACGTCTGTGGTGGCCCCAATATCAGCTTTTAAGACATCAGATGGTATATTGTCAATTCCAGGTGCTTTGCCTACCTTTAGCTTTTTGATGGCTCTCTTGATCTCCTCTTTGGATATCCTACCAAAATTAATGTTAAGGTCTTCATTTGTTTCCTCAATGTATGGGATTTAATCTGGTTCGTTGCACACCAAGCAGTGCGATTCCTTTTCCGTGTCATCGTTGGGTGCCTTCTGTTTTATGGTCTTCCTAAACGTTATACCTGACGGGCCAAGAACATATCCTGCAGCAAATTTTTTTGCAGCTTACGTTTTCTTTTTCAGCTTCTTCATTCTTAACTGCCTCTCTTTCTCCGCCTTTCTCTGTTCCAACATCTTTTTGAAGGGTAACGCGGTGAGGACGCTACTTGTGAATTTTCTTTGTCTTGATGATCTAATTGTGCTAGTTGTTGGTGCGTGCATTGCTTGTTGAGCATTCTAGAATCATCCTGCGTGCTTGGTATACAACTGCTGTGGATTCTCCAGCAACGGCCTCAGGGTTTTCAACAACTGCTGTGGGTTCGTCAGCAACGGCTTCGTGTTTTTCAACAACTGCTGCCTATTGCTCTGCAGTGGCCTCTGGGTCAATAACAGCTGCGCACGGCTGGTCAGCAGCTGCTATGAGCTGGTCATGGTTTGCTGCTGCCGCATCTAGCGGAGCAAATTCGTAATCAAATGTTGTGCCGCTTGCAAGTAACCCGTTCACCGCGCTCTGGACCGTCGCTTTCGCGTTGTAAGCCTCACTGAAGAGCGGTAATACTTCGAACTGCGTGATTGCTTGCTCCCTCTGTGTTGCACACCCGAGAGTACGCCGCTTTGAGCGACTTGAAGAATTATAATTGTTTAATGTATCAAGCGGCTGAAGTCGTTGGGAGCAGTGTGGTGGAAACGTAACGAGGATGACGCCATGCTCCTTCGCGAAGTCGACGACTTCAGGAGTCTTATGGTTCTCGTGGCCACCCACCAGGAGAATATGTGGACTGTCTTTCGTGCACCCTGCCATTGAAACGAAGTGGCGGATCCACCGCAAGAAGAGGGCAGAATCTGTATACCCTGAACCGCGATCATTGACGCCGCCAATCGCACCGGCGGGTGCTCCATTCCATTCATGAGTTGATTCAGCGTTCTGTTTCCAGGGAACACGAATAGTGGCGGGATAAACATCCCAGCAGCACACAACAGAGTGCTGTTATATTATTTCCTCGTTCGCCGCTTAATGCTTGCTACTTGCCTTTAGTGTATAGGAATTTTCCAGGTTTGGTAACTGTGCTGAACCCGGTCTCATCGCAGTTCCCGATTTTCAGTGGTCCAAACTCTCCTGTTTCCAAAACACCCCTGTAGATAAAAAAAAAATTACCGCCTTCTGGTTGAAACCGTTCATTCTTGCCAGGCTGGTATAAGTTGGGAACTTTATTGTCAGATCCGAGTGACGCTTCATGAATCCTAACAACCATTCCCTCCCAGCAAGCAAGCAAGGTGTTGCGGTCAAAACGATGAATCAAGCTAGCTCGCTCGACGAGGTTATAGGTTAGTCTCCTAACGTTTGTCATTGTTAAGCCGTACATCGCCTTCTCCATCTCATGTATGTAGACGACAAGTCCGTCCTCATACTCACCCGTAGACACAGGAGATGTGCTCCCGCTATGTTCCTTTCCTGGAAGTCTAACGACCCCGTCGCGATGTCGTCTCACTGTGCGACGTGGCATTCCGTACTCATTAGACGCCGCATTAAGGCTCTTTCCTCGGTGAGCGGCCTCTACCGCGGCACGAAGCCTCTCATCAACATAATGGCCTCTTTCTATCTTGCGTTTGTAAGAAGGCACCATCTGCAAAAAGACACATTTTCACAGTATTTTAGTTTGTATGTGTGCGTGAGTGTGTGTATGTGTGTGTGTGTGTGTGTGTGTGTGTGTGTGTGTGTGTGTGTGTGTGTGTGTGTGTGCGTGCGTGCGTGCGTGCGTGCGTGCGTGCGTGCGTGCGTGCGTGCGTGCGTGCGTGCGTGCGTGCGTGCGTGCGTGCGTGCGTGCGTGCGTGCGTGCGTGCGTGCGTGCGTGCGTGCGTGCGTGCGTGCGCTCTTGTTTGTGTGCGTGCGTTTGCATGTGCGTGTGTGTATAGATAAGTAGACATTTAGTTATTATTTATGCCAATTATGTCAATAGTCCAGCACTATTTCTTATGCGTCCGCGTATAAACAACGCTAGTTAATCGTTTCTGTGTGTTTTCACGTACTCACATAACGCCGTGGGAATAACGCACGTGGGGAGGACGTTATGCCTCCTCACGTGAGGTACGTTTACCCCCAAGAGGTAGCCATTCAAACTTTTTCATTTCCACAAACCTCATATTATCGCCAATCGTTTTCCGTTAACACACAATAACAACAATAAGCCCATTGATATGTCTACCCAACTGTATGTTTCCATTCGCCAATTACCGTAATTATATCACAACAATGGAATGTATGTAAATGTTTTAGTTTTTGATGTGAAAAGTAATAAACACGTAAAACTCGCGAATGTACAATATCAAACTATGTAATCCCGTAAACTATTGAACATACATACATTGTTACGAATAATCCCTTATATATTGATGTGTTCTGCGCAATGTATTCACACGACACGAGATACCAGTCAATATAATTATATTTCATTGCATTGCTGGCATATAATAACCATCTCGGTAACTAGAATGCAAGTTTTTGGTACTGGTTTTTGCGCAAGTAGCAATTAAAATGTATTTTACTTAAATAATCTAAGACATCATCTAAACGAGTATAGTACCTTCAACAACGCAAAGGCAATAAGACATATTGACCAATGTTACTATTGACTTCACATTAAATTAGATACATTCTGGTGCAGTTATTATGCAATATCTGCACATTAGGTATGTGCACCCTCATGATAACGTATTGTGTTTCTGCACAAAGCGACATCAGTTTGTTTGATTTGATGATATCTTGCTTCAATTAATATAACTGCAGTTAGCTTTGTTTAACTCAAACTCGGTTTCTTCTTCGGCTTAAAGGGAATAAAAGTAACGATTGGTTGAAATCATATTATATTGCATCTTGTAGTATATTTCCATTTCCACAACACCAAAAAATTAATTAGAATTAAATTAATAATAGTTCCAAATAATACTCTGTTCTACCGGCCTATATCGATTATGCATATTTTCCCGCGCTTATTGGCAAGCTTCAACGTGACGTCACTGATGGCAAGGAAGTGCTACGAGACTGGGACTTTCCATTCATTCACCTTACCGCTGACAGCGGCATTCGAGTGTTGTGTTAATTGATTTATTTCCACATTAACCCGAAATTGTTACTTTGAAACCGCTTTGATAGCTCTCGCTTCCTTTCGCATAAAATAGGGCGCTCGCTATAATATATTGTCCATCATTGGAACTCATACAATTCGTTGTATTCTTAAAATTCATATAGTATAATAAATACTACATTACTCCAAAACTATAATATAACAAATTACAAAAACGAAAGCTAGTTATATCTTCAAGGCCTAGCTCCGCGAAGCTAGGCATAGGATATGGCAAGTTTTTGTTTATTTTGATCTTTATATGGAAATAAAAGTAATGTTTGACCACGTCACATATGTATGAGTATGGTAGATATATGAGACGTTTGGCAGCACTATACGGTCGTTTTTATGATCCGGTCAGAAAGTAAACAAGATCGAAGTCAAAGGCTACTGGCGCCGCTGAACTGCTCCGAAAGAGCCGAATTCGAAGATGATTCTTCGGTATCATTTGCCGCTATCAGTTCGAAATCGTTAATTATACTTTTTATTCTGGAAAATTGACATCGCCATCACTCGCCATAGTACCCGAGTGAAACTATACTGTAGTATTGCATTAAAATCACTGAATGAATGTAAACCCATAGAGATAGATATAGACTAGAGAGGCTATTGTCAATCTTTAAGTAATCGCGTAAACTTGCAAATTCCGCAGCCATCTTGGAATTCCAAAACAGCGTAAAAACGCAGAAAGTTATTCGTTCGCGATTATCCAGCGTTTTCATTAAAGTATCGTTCCAACTAAGATGGTTAAAATAATGTTCTAGTTTTCTTGTGCGATCTGAATGACAACGTACATGAGTATCTGCCAACACACACACACGCACGCACGCACGCACGCACGCACGCACGCACGCACGCACGCACGCACGCACGCACGCACGCACGCACGCACGCACGCACGCACGCACGCACGCACGCACGCACGCACGCACGCACGCACGCACGCACGCACGCACGCACGCACACACACACACACACACACACACACACACACACATACATATATATATATATATATATATATATATATATATATATATATATATATATATATATATATATATATATATATATATATATATATATATATATATATATATATATATATATTATGTCTGTTTTGGTTTCCACCCAGTTTGATATGCAGCGACTACCCATTTATGTTGTTTTTCTGGGTCTTTTGGAAACATTCACACATAAAAACAATAAAAAATAGTATTACATTACAATGATCAGGCATCCTTATGATTTTAATTAATAGTATATTTTTTATGTGAGAAAATAATGGTTCAGAAAAGTGATACATTTAATATTTCAAATTGTAATAATAACTATGATAGCGCAACATACTTCAAAATGTGCAGTAAAAAGTACGATGGCCGTAGTTAGGATTGATCTTACAAACACTCCCACTAGCACGAAAGTGGAAAACTCTACCGATCAACATATACTGGTACCACGACCATACCGTGTTTTTTTTTTTAAATATAGGCGCAGCATTTGTTTTACATGATATTGCGCCTCGTTTAAGTATAAAGGTTTTGCAAGAGGCACCCGTAATAAGCATTTGTTCACACAGTGCTTAGCGCGCTAAACGAAAGATGGGAAATCAAAACTACAAAATTACGTCTTTTATAATTGGTTTGATTGTATTTAAAACGTGCCATATGTGCTTATATATTTATGTTTTCAGATACACATGTACGTTCTCATTCAGATTGCACACAGAAACTAGAACATTATTTGAGCCATCTCACTTGGAATGATACTTTGATTAAAACGCTGGATAATCGCAGGTACCCAGGACGAATGACGTATAGCATTTTTACGCTGTTTTGGAACTCCAATGTGGCCGATGAACGTAATCGTTAATTACATAGTCATAGACTCTCTAGTCTATATCTATCTATATATATGTGTAAACCCATGTTATCAGTGACATATCATTAACTTCGAATTTTACGCGCACTTTGCGAGTTAGGCGCATTAAACATTTAATTTTACTTATAAATAAATGTATCCAATTTTTTTTTTTATCATGTATTAAACTGAATGCGGCTGCATGAACCATTATATTTATGAGTTTATCTTGTTCGTTTATTTATGTCTTATTCTACCTAATATTGTACTCATATTTTCAGCCGGACCAAGTATTTTATAATCTTACTAGTTATTCTTTTATATGCATTTGAATAGTAACACAAACTGAAACTTGCAATCAAATACATAAACAGAAATACTTAAATATTTATTAATGTAAAAAAATAGGTATTATCCAATGTTATTTACGCTATAACATTGTACTATTCTATTTCATCTTATTTAGTTGTTTAGACACTATCGTGGCAACGCACAACTACAACTGTTGTACTATGAGTAGATGGTTCTCGCCAAAAGCCCTCCAGGGTTTCCAGAGAAACTCCACAGTTACACCGTAATTTTATTATTTTCTTTTTTTACATTATGCAATATTGTCATGACCAAAATGCGTGTGTATGGGACTTCAATTAAGTTAATTAATAAATTGATTCATTCATTCGTTCGTTCATTCATTCATTGAAAAGCATTTTAGCTAATGCCTTGTTGTTATTCCCTTTAACTGAACCACCGTAAACCAGAAATAACCTGGTCGCCTCGGCTACTCGGGGTGTAGGAGAAAGAAGACACTTGCTACACGTCCACATGTGAGACTATTGAAATATATTAACATAATATGTTATGCTCCACAGCGTGCCAAAAGTGTACAACCGCCTGTAATGACGTCATCGGCTGTGATGTTTGTGACCCGGGCAAGCAGCAGCCGGACTGCGTGAACGGTGTGTATCATTACAATAATGTGTTTTAGTCTCATCTTTACTACATGCGAAGTTAACATTCTAAAAAACATGTTAAGGAAGTTTATCTAATGTAGATATCTAACTAATAAATCATCATACCTATTTCTGGCGCTAATCGTGTCTTTAGCATTAACTTTTGCAGTTTCACTAAATCAATATAATCAACATTAATGGTAATATGGAATATATAGATGTCGACATTGAATGTAAGATTTCAAAATATCACGTTATAGGAATGATAATCATCGAATAATATAACACACACGACGTGTGTCTATTTGATAAACGTTCCTATCCGGTTAAATGGGTTGGTTTATGAAAATATATAATATTTTTGTTGCGGAATTGTACATCGGCTGATGTTGCGTGAATAATCCGCCGTCAGACTCTCTTTGTATCCAAACTAATATATCGCACATGTGGACATTTTAATTTAATTGTTCTCCAGACTGCGACCCGGGAACTTACGGGAAGAACTGTGAAGGAGACTGCGGACATTGCAAGGACAAGACACTTTGTGATGTTAAGGATGGAAATTGTACCAGCGGTTGTGAAGCGTGGTACACGTCAGTTATTTGCAAAACGTACATACGTAAGTGACACGCACGCACGCACGCACGGACGCACGCACCCACTCACGTGCACTTTGAGGTTTTACTGTGATTAATAATGTTAACAGTTAATGACATAAATATTATTTTAAAATGCAATTTGTTAAGGTAATTTGTCACAATAATAATAATAATAATACATCCACGAAAATAGTAATATACGAATCAAATACGTTATCAGTATAATTAATCGTTTGTAATTTTAACATCCTTGAAATAATTGCATGCGTATTCAGCAAGAACGTATGTATTACTCCATGCGCCATCGACGAAAAACTGTATCAACAGAAAGTACGTATGTTTACACCAGACACCCCGTATTTTGAATCATCGGACAAGCCGGAAGTTGACAACATCCATAGTTCATCAGTGACAATGAGGTGGCCGAAAGCTAAGAACATCTCTTCTGGTCTGGAGACTCATTACTACTACATCGTCTGGCTTCAAGCTGAAGGAAAGACGTATATAAATACGACCAAACTATCACAAATATCTAACACGGACCGGTTTGAGACGCACATTTCCAGCCTGACATTCAACACACACTACTCCGTCAAGGTTGAACCTTATCGCCAACAGAACGAGCTCCGTGAGGCTGGAACAAGTACCGGCGTCACCAGGTTCAAAACTACTTGTACAGGTAAGTGGATATGACATAAATCCATGTTTCTAAAGAATATAATATACATTTGCATTAAAATTCTTTAAAAAAAATTTTTTTTGTCCCACAAATTAAAACCAGCCAATTCCAAATGGTATGCTACCTACTGACAAATATTACTGCTAGTTACGTATTGTTATAATCTAACGTTCCATCATAACACTCACATTATAGCGGATTTAATGGAAACCAGATGGGACCAAAACATGATAGGCACATTTTATTTAATTATGCAATACTAGTACTACATCAATTGTTACACTTATTTTAAAGTTCCAAGCATACGTCAAAAAGCTATTCCCGTGTGATTTGTTGTGCATGTAAGGCGTTTAGTGATTTAAGCAGAGAAATATACTTTGGAAACGTTTCTAAAACAAAGATGCTCACAAAAACAAAACAAGATATATAAAACAATGGAGGGGTCGTTTACTGGTAGTAAATTGTGCATTTGTCACAATGTGCCGCTGTGTGAATGTGCTGCAGGGTAACGTCATGTTGGCGTTATTTATGAACACGTTATTTATGAACACAGCACGGCCGCTAGTGTCATACTAGCGGCCGTGCTGGTAAAGTTATTGTGTTCCAAATACTATTGTCAGCAAGGTGGGCCGAGGCCAAAGAAGACATTTGCTTCTAAATAACAACGTATCACAGGAAAAATGCGTAACCTCTGCGTACATTTCATCCAACGACTAAACATTAAAGAACACATTAATTTTTTTCGAATATATTTTTTATGGCTTGGTGACGAAGTTTTTATTTGTATTTATGCACCTTTTTGTCGTACATTGCATCAACGTATGAGTCAAGCTGTTGTGTGGTTAAACGTAACAATGGCTATTTTATCTTAAGGGATATTATTGTCTAAATTCTAGCAAACATATCACAGTGAACTTGAATAATTCCTACGGTGATGTGATATTTTATAATGCTGCGTGACTTATATAGATAGCAGTGAGGTTATTGCAGTATGTTTGTTATGTAAAAATGCAACAAGCTGCGTTTGATTTCAGCTCCAGATATCCCCATCATAGAGAACATGACTTCATCAACTCAGAAGGGCTCCACTAACGGAAATATCAATGTGACTTGGAAGGTCAGTAAGGTGTGCTTGTGTTGAACTAATGCATGTGCATATGTGCAGTACTAAACGCGGGGACATAGTTGTCGATATTACCGCGATATAAAAGAGTAGAATGGATATATTGGTTACTATTTTAGCCAACTATCAAATGTCACATTATTGTTCAAACTTTCCCAGATGTTACGATGAACCATGTTGCCAAAGTTTAAAAGCTGGAGATTATATTGTACTTTATCTTGGGCATGTGTGTTTATTGGGAAAGTTGTTTTGTTGTAGAATTGTGAAGTTTTGAAAAAAAAATTATGTTGCGTTCAAATTAAATATTCTTTCCATCAAACATGGCATGCACACAGGCGTTGATTCCTATTCTTGTTCATGTGTAAATACTCTGTAACATTTTGGAGTAATAACTGTTCTTAAAATGTCATAACGTCATATATGAACGCTTTATCTTTCCTCACAGACGCTGAAGTACAGTGGGTGCGATCACATCGTAGTAGTAGTTGTGTTCTACAAACTCCAGAATAATAACACTTGGCAAAACAAAAAGGCAGAACGAGTCAGCGACACACGGCTTACACTACATAATGTTAACTACGACGTGTACGAGGTGAAAGTGTCGGCTACTAACAACGAAAACATCACCTCTACCAGTGAAACATTCATCGCAAACTTCTTGACAAGTAAGTCGGTTTTGCTATATATATATATATATATATATATATATATATATATATATATATATATATATATATATATATATATATATATATATTTATATATATATATATATATATATATATATATATATATATATATATATATATATATATATATATATATATATATATATATATATATATATATATATATATATATATATATATATATATATATATATATATATATATATATATATATATATATATAGCAAAACCGACTTACTTGTCAAGGGGTAACACTGTTTCAATCATTACGCGAAATAACTGTACCTCTTTTCCAGTTATTTCGCGTAATGACAGAAATTTTCAGTAATTGAATAGTGTAACATACTGTAACATATATACAAATAGATTTATTTCAGGTAAAAACTCCCACAAACCTATATATATATATATATATATATATATATATATATATATATATATATATATATATATATATATATATATATATATATAGGTTTGTGGGAGTTTTTACCTGAAATAAATCTATTTGTATATATGTTACAGTATGTTACACTATTCAATTACTGAAAATTTCTGTCATTACGCGAAATAACTGGAAAAGAGGTACAGTTATTTCGCGTAATGATTGAAACAGTGTTACCCCTGGTTAATGACAAGTGATGTGGGCAAACTTGTTTATTTTCATATATATATATATATATATATATATATATATATATATATATATATATATATATATATATATATATATAGGTTTGTGGGAGTTTTTACCTGAAATAAATCTATTTGTATATATGTTACAGTATGTTACACTATTCAATTACTGAAAATTTCTGTCATTACGCGAAATAACTGGAAAAGAGGTACAGTTATTTCGCGTAATGATTGAAACAGTGTTACCCCTGGTTAATGACAAGTGATGTGGGCAAACTTGTTTATTTTCATATAAATAGCCATATATTTTCAGAAACTGCAACCTAACAGCTATCTATTTCTAACACTCAAAAATATGTTTTACATTGTGATGAAATTATGATTTAAAATTTTTGTTCACGTTCACTTTGGATCGTATAGAACACGAGGGATTGAAATTATTCCACATGGTTGAAAACACTTACCATCAAATTAATGCTTTTACTACGAGGTGCAATGCCCTAGTCCCCCTGGATGCATTTTGTGCCATTACACCCAGAGCAAACACAGTGAAGTATCAATTACAATTTGTCTTCTATTGTGTATCTTAAATTAAGTGTTGAAAAGTTACATACATACTTGAGACAACAACACTGTCTAATATGTCTAATATGTCAAACAAATTATACAATATGCTATATTCTCATAATTATATGTATGGATATGGATGAGAGTATATACCCCGGGATAGCTGTTTTTAAGCCAAGAATGTTAAATTCATAATATAATCACAGTATTGGCAAAAACTAATAATGTATTCAACCAATATTACTAAATAATTATTATACTCACTGTGTTATCATGAAAGACACGTGAAGCATACTCGTAGGTTTACTTGTCTCTGAGAGAAATCATACACATTACCCAGAAGATATTTATAAAAGACAACAAATCAAATTATGCCTGGTCTTAGAGGGAGAATGTACTTTACTAACAACTTGGTGATTAGTTATTAGCATGTCATGGTTCGTTCTCACTTGTTCGGGCAGCTCAGACTGTTGTGACACCGGCTGTTACACATTCGTTTTGCTTTGTAACACTTGCACCTGTTGCTAGTACATTTTTAAAGAAGACTGCAACAGTCACACCTGACAAAACCTTGTCCACCTGTTGCTGAACTTTTTTAATGCATGGTGGAGAGATATCTGTTGGTCTTGGTTGGTGTCTGACTGGGATAGAAGGTGTTGTGGGCATATGTCGAACTGGTTGCGTGAATATTTATTTATCAGGATCCCAGTCTTCACAACAGTGGTGTATAAGTTTTTGTCGCCATGGTCAATAATGACCCCCAGGGTGTTACGTGGACCCCCCCCCCCCTTCCTCTATCCACAATGGGGATGGGAACTGCGACATTATCACCAACTTCGCCTGCTTTAAGGTCGACTCGGCTTCGTTTAGCCAAGCGCTCGGCCTGTGACATCTGTACTTCTCTTGCTCGTCTACGTTGCTGAGCAGGGTCACTTTGACGATATTCAACGGCGGCAAGTGATGATGGACTAACGCTTGGCACTTGGCTGTGGTCTTGCTGAAGGACTGGCCTTGAAACAAGACACGGGGTGCAGGGATAGCAGCAGCAGCAGCAGCAGCAGCAGCAGCAGCAGCAGCAGGACGCGGTTCGTGATGGATCTCAGCAATGACACTCTCTGTATCCGGAATGGCTGGTTGCAAGGTTGGTTCGTCCAGCGTTGATTCTGTGACGGGCACTTGGGATTTTGTTGTAGCTTCTGTAGGGGTGCTGAGAACAGCCAGGCGATCATCCTCTGTATGAGGCCTCTCAAGTATTTCAGACGGGAGGCTGGAAGATGTCAGTCCCACTTTGGGCCTGTGCCAAACATTGCGGCATATGGTGTTCGCTTAATGCCAGAGTGATACGCAGAGTTCTTAATGTTTTGTGTAGACCCATGTACCAGTCATGTGTGCTGTTGTCAGTCATCCAAGCTGCCAGCATATCCTTGATGTCACCGTTTGCACGTTCTACTGATCCCCGATTGTCTTAATGTCTTGGTTTTCCATGAATCATGGTGAGCTGAGGCCAACGCTCCTTCAGTTCCCTAATGACTTGTGCTGTAAATTCAGACCCATTATTGCTCTGCAGTATTGCACGGGCTCCGAACAGGAAAAATATATCCAACAGCTGGAATGCCACTTCTGCTGCTTGCTTCGATGTTAGAGGCCGTGTGATACAAAACTTTGTGAGATGACACTGATAAACAATGATCCAATTGAAATGTGACTGGGGGATGATTTCATGTCGATAAGATCCACTTGACTACAAGAGCCAAAATCTCTGCTTAGGATTGGCTTCACAACAACCCCTTTGGTCATTGGTCTCTTTCGGTTCTGCTGGCATACCGAACATAATGATTTGAACAGGTATACTGCTTCCCTGGTGATGTTGGCATACTTCGTACCCAAATGTTTCATCATTCTGTCTCGACCACCATGGCCTGTAGCCATGTGTGCTCTTTGGATGACGTCATAGGTGTCCTCAATGCACACATAATATAGCGGCACGTCTTGCTCTGTTTTTCGTTTCTTTATAAATGTATCGATGACACCGCATTGAAGAATTTGACACCTGCGAAACATAAGAACACATTTTACTCATTATCCAATTTTAATTATAAACTACGTAAACCAAAGTTGTGAGAAGGAAATACATATATTGTAATATATTGTAATTGTAATATACTCATAATCATGATGTTTATTAATGTGTATTTTATCATTAACTTAGCAATTGGTTGAACTTCCCTTTTAAATTAATTTGTTTGTAATGCTTAATATGAAAAATCATGAAAGGACTTCGACTTTTGTGAGAGAGTATTGACGGCTTTCATTTGTGCTCACTCGTGCAATTGATGGCTGACTTTCATTGTGGACTTCCTGGCTTGCACAAAGAAAGGAATAATTTAACAGAGAAAGGATTAAGGCTTGAATTGGTATCCAATACAACTGTAGTGGATATTAACTCAGGGCTTCTGACCTTGAAAACCCTTGAAGGGAATTACTTCTGTGGTTTCAATGTTCAGATCAATTACCAAATCAAAATGAAACCGCACCATGTCATGCAAGCCACCGACATTGCATTTGTCTGATATTTAGCTTCCTGAAAAATGTTGGGGCAGAAATTCCCTAGGTGGGGCGGTTTCACCCGTCTGGCCTGGGGCTGTGGAATAATTTCTATGACATAATTCTGGTATGTTGTCATTACTACATAATTACATGGTAGCATTTGGAAGAGTATTCAACTATCTTTCCACCCATACCTCATTTGTTATAGTTTGGAATATTTGCATTGATTAAATAAACTACTATCTACCCCTCAAATTGTGAAATGTCTGGTAAATTTCTCACATTTAAAACCAAGAAATAATGTTCAGCACAAGAAACTACAAATAAAAATAAATCGGTACTTACTTGCTGAGTATGTAGTATCCATGGGGTGACTTCGAAAATTCATCAGTTACCGCAAGCTTGAGTTGTTCTATAATATTGAAATATTCCACTTTGGGAATTATATGTTTTTGACATATTTGAAAGCTTTTGTAGAGTTCTTCGTTAAATTAAACTTCGTAATTATCCTGTGCCATTGTGATAGTTGTGCCAAGAGGTAAATGATTAATACCTACTGATTGTGTTCTTTTTATAGGGACAGGCAATGCACAATAGACAATTAAGACAATCACATTTGTGAGGCAATTAGCATTTCCAGTTGGATAATGGTTGGGTCATCTATTACCTGTCCATCAAAACAGAGAACACTAGTTAGATAGCTGTCAATCAAACTGTCAGGGGAGGATTCGAGTCTTGTACCCAGAGAGAGATTAATTGTTAGCAAAATGTTGCCATTTGTAAATATATAGCAAATATTTAATCACTTTGTTTATTTACTTGAGTAATATGAATGTCTGAAGAATTATGAAAGCTGACATTAACGCACAAGTAACATTGGAACAATGCATAATGATAAAAGTATACAAATTGCTTTTACACAGTATGACTTAAATGGTCACCAGTCAAACTGTGTAATAACAGTGCGTTATTTCCAGTCATTTCGCGTAATGACTGAAATGTTCAGTCATTTCGCAAAATGCCTGGGTGAAACATTCAAACATGTCAGTCATTATCTGAAATGACTGATTACGTAGATTGACTGTAACATATATATATATATATATATATATATATATATATATATATATATATATATATATATATATATATATATATATATATATATATATATATATATGTGTGTGTGTGTGTGTGTGTGTGTGTGTGTGTGTGTGTGTGTGTGTGTGTGTGTGTGTGTGTGTGTGTGTGTGTATGTTTGTGTGTGTGTGTGTGTGTGTGTGTGTGTGTGTGTGTGTGTGTGTGTGTGTGTGTGTGTGTGTGTGTGTGTGTGTGTGTGTGTGTGTGTGTGTGTGTGTGTGTGTGTGTGTGTGTGTGTGTGTGTGTGTGTGTAACAATAGTTCTTTCAGACTGGCGCGCGCCCAGATTATATGGTGCATACGTTTTGTTGGAATTCCGTTCCCCTACGTTTCGGTTTGTCTTCGATAATCTCTTAAAAAGAAAGAAAGAATATATGAAGTACTCTCACATTAAATGACATTTATTTGCGGACTGCATTATTTTCAGAAGTGACGTGTGGACAACCTCCAACCGTGGAACATGCCAAGAGCGAGACGACCGGGTCAAGATATCTGGACAGAGCGACGTACACGTGTGAGTCTGGCTACTTCAGCGACGGACCACATATCTACCTCGTCTGCGGCAAACGCGCAATGTGGGAGGGAGACGAGATCGTCTGCAAAAGTAACCCGGCTTATATTGCATTCTTTGCCAGGGTCGTTATTGTGGTTCACAACTTCACAGACTTGATCGTCCATAAATCTGTGTATCAAGGATTGTTTTACCTGGACCAAATATCGATCTTATTATGTTGTATTTGGTCAATTTTACTTTTATTCCAAATAACATGACATTTTTTAACACAAATATTTATATTTGACTGCAATCTCAAAGGTTACGAAATCAGAATAAGGAAGTATTTTCTGCGAAATAAACTGTATCTAGGTTCGTGTTATCGTATTGAGTATGCGCACGTTGACGTGTTACGTTGCTCAGGAGAGTATTGTTAGCACGATTTTATATGCAACACAATTTAAAATACACTATTTGCAAAAAAGTTTCGTTGTTAATTTTGTATTCGTGGAATACATAAGCGCTACAGTTGGAACGTGTGTAAGTGGGATTGCAATTCTGCTATACATAGATGAGTTTGTGCTACTGGGTGGGGTAACTTAATATAAGAGAAACATAGGAAAGATATAAGGATTACGGGTTCAATTAAAAGTTAATTTCGTGCACGTGTTTCCCCAAACCGAAAGCTATTTACACGTTTATTTTTATTTGGCACATTGTTTTTTATTTCCGCAAAACATTATTGTTTATTTATTTTTTTTGAAGATGGTTTTGTCTATATATGTGACTGAAGTGACAATACGTGTCTATGTATTTCATTTAATAGATCACACTATTAGGTACCAAACTGGACAGCCGTAACTGATAGCTGTAAATCTACCAAAGAGAGTATTCCTAGGTAAATATCGCCGGACTTTTCTGGTGGAACATATAAACATATAAACAATAAACAAAGTCCGATGGGCAAAAACAAACATAAACAATTCATAGTTATTAAAATACAAATGTCTAAGTACACATTTGCAGACGTAAATTTGCACACTAGCAAAGGATGTCCGCGGTGACACATCAATTGATACAATGATAATAAGTGGGTAGCAAATGTTTGGTGGTCAGAGAGAAATAAAGCACAAAGGTACAAATTAAAGAGGATTCGCTGAGTGAGAGAAAACGTTAAACCATGCGAAAATGCAAAATTACAAGTAACCGTAAGAAGGACAAATTTAATGATGATAAACATGTATCAATCAATCACAAGGCAGTGATCATTGTTATATGGTGTGTTTTCGTGTATGTTAATATATGGTCTGATGACTTCACAAATAACCCACATGATTAATGCATTCAGTGACTAAGTGTCTCAGATGCAGTTTACCACCTTTCACATTATTACACATTGTAAACTAATATTACATTGTTTTAGCTGCGATTCCCACAGCCCAAGCTGCTACTTGCGGTTTGGGAACTGGTCCGTGGATTGGCATAGCTGTGGCAGCCTTCATATTTGGAGGTGTGATTATGACTGTCATTCAGCGTATTATATTTAGGTGAGTAGATGAAAGTCAAAGCTGGACCTGCGAAAGGCATTCGATCTGGTTAACAACACAAACTGTCCTTCTTGAGACATTTAGTCGATGCGATGATTCTCTTCGTACCTGTCAGAGCGCCATCAGTGTGTTCAAATTAAGGGTATGCTGTCTGTACAGTCAGAAGTCATAACGGGAGTACCAGAAGGCTCTATTCTGGGACCAATCTTCTTTTTTGTATTCACGAATGACAAAAGACATGCCACTGAGTACTAGAACGGAACACTCCGTGGACATGTATGCTGCTGACGACTCTACAGTCAGTGCAACGACCGTCCTCTCAATAGAACATAACTTAAACAACGATCTTCACAAAATAATTAACTGGTGTGACGAAAACAGAATGGTCATTAATGCTAAGAAATAAAGATCATGATTATAATGACAAAAGTGCCAACACCTCGGCATAACTGATCCGGACGGCATCAAGGGAAATAAGCTTCAAGTGGTCGAATCTTGTGTCCATGTCTGCTGAGGGACTTACACCAAATTACATGTGACATATATTACAGCCTACCTCGAAAATTTAACCAGAAACACGCCCAAGGAGATATTTACGTACCAAAAGCACGAACCAAAATCTTCAAAAGCTCAATAACAATCAGTGGTGCAAACATATGGATCACTCTCAGCCCAACACTACGAAATTGTAACTCAATACATGTTTTTAAATCATGTTATCTGAACATTATGTTGGACCACAAACATTTTAAATGGACAATTTTAGTTAACTTACGGATATTATATATTGTACCCATATATTTCTTAAATTGCTAAACCATACATTTTACTAATTGTTTAAATATATATTTACTGCATTTTTAAATAAGCTCACATTTGTTATTATTTAACCTTACGCGGTACTATATTTACATGTATATTTATGTTTTAAACTCACGACCCATATGAATGTAAAATGTATATTTTATTAGGTTCATCGTGAATAAAAATTATTATTATTATTATTATTATTAATGTATCGCCATAATCTCTCGTTTACTCTAATATATAAGAATTCATTATAATGTCAAATTATCTCTTATAATGGTTCAATGCCAATTCTTACAAACAGGCAGTAATAACAAATTCTAACAAAAACAGTTTTGTGTAATCATATCTAGATTAGATATGCAGGAAATAAATTTTACTCTCCCCGACTGACCAACTATCCAACTGTTTTGTTCAGACCAAATTCTCGCATAGCCAATTTTCACTACCAATACAGTTCGCTCACATTTGCGCCTGATTACTCTCCGATATAGTGATAATGTTTTGTTCAGGAAACAAGTAACGTATTCGACTTCCTACACATTGAAATTGTTAATTGGTATGATGATCATCAGATGATCATCATATATAAAACAGTTTGGAGGAACCGACGCCGATTTTAAACAGGTGCCGATTCCAACATTAAACAACATAGTGAGCACTTTAAAACAGCATTTCGCCGCGTGACGTTGCAGTTGTCTTTATGCGTGAAGAGTCAGCAGTAGATGTAACGAACAGGGTTGAACAATAATCAGTTCAATGTTTAGCCTCAAAAATTATAACCGATGAAGCTTAAATTTATGTCTTACTGTGTATTTTAGAATGAGGTCAAATAACCAGAAAGCTGACAACGAAGAACGCCAGACAGAGCAGCCTCCAATTGAAATGGGAGCAGGTAAAGATATTTGAAATGTTTGAAATGTATGCATTTATCATGCGAAATCATGTGAAATAAAGAACGTGCATGTTTGTGGGGTGGCTTTGATAACTTAGATGATTGCAATTACCAGGGTATCTGATCTGACGTGTGTGCATGCATATTTGAAGATATTATTAATAAACATTACTATTTTAATGGCTATATATATTCTATAGTATAGTTACTTTGTTATTCTGTATAGACACGTTTGAAATCAATTCACTCACTTTACTTTCTTGTTTGCCAGGCGCCATCGGATGTGTTCCAGACTACGACCATCTAACGAGAGTGCCGGGAGAACAGGAACGACCCAATGTCTATGACGTAATACCCGTCTATGACGAAATATCCACCTAGCGGTGTCTCATCTCACCAACGCAATGAGAGTTTAAAGGAATTACACTTCCTGTATTCGCTGCGTGCGTGCGTGTCACTGTATGTAAATATGCATGCGTGTGCTTGTGTATCCAAGCACACGCATGGTACATACGTAAATACACATGTGTGTGTATTTACGCACATACATAAATTAATTAATTTATATATGGTTACGGACATAGTGTAAATAGCATGTTTTTCTCACCATAAAAGTCAACAGACATTCCGTTAGCCAGAACTCGAAAAAGGGGATCGGACGATTCTCGACCGCACTTGGCTACGGTTAGTTGAACGGGCATATTTCCACAAGAAAATGTGGATCACTTGATCATCATAGTAAACAGTGAACGACTTTGTATGTAAATTTAGGTACCTATTAGGTATAGGAATCCTTAGATACATTATCGTTTTGAAGAAATACCTATTTAGTATAGGTAGATTCCGTGTTACAGCACAGTACATATCTTAACCATGATGCAATACTGCAGCACATCGAATTAGCATAGAATCATATACAGCAGAGTGGTCAAACAACGTATCCGTAGCACGACGTACAGTTATACGTATATGGTCATACGACGTATCCGTAGCACGACGTAGAGTTATATAGGTCTATGGTCATAAGACGTATCCATAGAACGACGTAGAGTTATAGGTCTATGGTCATACGACGTATCCGTAGCACGCCGTAGAGTTATAGGTATATGGTCATACGACGTATCCGTAGCACGCCGTAGAGTTATAGGTATATGGTCATACGACGTATCCGTAGCACGACGTAGAGTTATAGGTCTACGGTCAAACGACGTATCCGTAGCACGACGTAGAGTTATAGGTCTATGGTCAAACGACGTATCCGTAGCACGAATTAGAGTTACAGATATATGGTCAAACGACGCATATGTAGCACGACGTAGAGTAATAGGTCTATGGTCAAACGACGTATCCGTAGCACGACGTAGAGTTATATGTCTATGGTCAAACGACGTTTTAGTATACGTAGATTCCGTGTAATAGCACAATATATATTTTAACCATGATGCAATACTGCAGCACATCGAATTAGCATAGAATCATATACAGCAGAGTGGTCATACGACGTATTCGTAGCACGACGTAGAGTTATATAGGTCTATGGTCATAAGACGTATCCGTAGCACGACGTAGATTTATAGGTCTATGGTCAAACGACATATCCGTAGCACGACGTAGAGTTATAGGTATATGGTCAAACGACGTATCCGTAGCATGACGTAGAGTTATAGGTCTATGGTCAAACGACGTATCCGTAGCACGACTTAGAATTATAGATATATGGTCAAACGACGCATCCGTAGCACGACGTAGAGTAAAAGGTCTGTGGTCAAACGACGCATCCGTAGCATGACTTAGAGTTATAGATATATGGTCAAACGACGCATCCGTAGCACGACGTAGAATAATAGGTATATGGTCAAACACGACGTGTCCGAAGCACGACGTAGAGTTATAGGTCTATGGTCAAACGACGTATCCGTAGCACGACGTAGTTATGTGTCTATGGTCAAACAACGTATCCATAGCACGACGTAGAGTTATATGTCTATGGTCATACGACGTATCTGTAGCACCATGTAGAGTTATAGGTCTATGGTCAAACGACGTTTTAGTATATGTAGATTCCGTGTAATAGCACAATATATATTTTAACCATGATGCAATACTGCAGCACATCGAATTAGCATAGAATCATATACAGCAGAGTGGTCATACGACGTATCCGTAGCACGACGTAGAGTTATATAGGTCTATGGTCATAAGACGTATTCGTAGCACGACGTAGAGTTATAGGTATATGGTCAAACGACGTATCCGTAGCACGACGTAGAGTTATAGGTCTATGGTCAAACGACGTATCCGTAGCACGACTTAGAATTATAGATATATGGTCAAACGACGCATCCGTAGCACGACGTAGAGTAAAATGTATGTGGTCAAACAACGCATCCGTAGCATGACTTAGAGTTATAGATATATGGACAAACGACGCATCCGTAGCACGACGTAGAGTAATAGGTATATGGTCAAACGACGTGTCCGAAGCACGACGTAGAGTTATAGGTCTATGGTCAAACGACGTATCCGTAGCACGACGTAGAGTTATATGTATATGGTCAAACGACATATCCATAGCACGACGTAGAGTTATATGTCTATGGTCATACGACGTATCTGTAGCACCATGTAGAGTTATAGGTCTATGGTCAAACGACGTATCCATAGCACGACGTAGAGTTATATGTCTATGGTCATACGACGTATCTGTAGCACCATGTAGAGTTATAGGTCTATGGTCAAACGATGTATCCATAGCACGACGTAGAGTTATATGTCTATGGTCATACGACGTATCCGTAGCACGACGTAGAGTTATAGGTCTATGGTTATACGACGTATCCGTAGCACGACGTAGAGTTATAGGTCTATGGTCAAACGACGTATCCGTAGCACGACGTACAGTTATAGGTATATGGTCATACGACGTATCCGTAGCACGACGTAGTGGTCATAGGTCTACTTAGAATAAATATCGCATATAAAGAGAAGCACTTGCACAAAGCAATAGTTTGTAATATTCCTCATTTGGAGAACTGCATACAAGCTTGAAGGCTATATCCCAAGAAGGACATTTAATAGAAGAATACCCCGTGGCGCCTCTGGTGCATATATGAATTTGAAATCTGTGAGATTGTCGACGGAAGTAATTTGTATTTCGCGCGATTTTTTGCCGTGCGCTGAAACAATCGTGTATCTACTCCAACGCGTGCTCAATCACGTCTAAAGTTATTCAAACGTCAGATCAGCCGAGTTTTGCCTTCCAATGCTAGCGTTGCTGAAACAGTAATTCTTTCCGACTCTCTAATGTGAAGTACATGATCTTCTCCCGTCGACAATCGATCCCGCGATGCATTGTGTTTATACACTCCCGCCGTCTAGCGATCAAAAACGTGATATTCCGGGTAACGACTATTTTGGATAACAAGCTCCCGCTTTTGTCGTATTTGATTTTCCATTCCATTTACTTTTGCCAACAAGGAAGGTCTGCAGTTATTTATGCCAACAAGGAAGGTCTGCATTCACCTATGCCAACAAGGAAGGTCTGCATTTACCTATGCAACAAGAAAGGTCTGCATTTATGTATGCCAACAAGGAAGGTCTGCATTTATTTACGTCAATGGAAGGAAGGTCTGCATTTACATTCTCAACAATGTTATAACACTCGTGTTCATCAACTGGCACTAGTTCTAGTTTGTCGTGATGGTGGAACTGTGTGACGTGATGTGTGACGGGTCAGTGAGTAATGTGTATCACGCTGTGTTAGACAAGACACAGGATAAACCTGGAATTAACAAACGGCGCATGGTTTGATTTATCATGTAGGGAGACAATGTGCATCATCGTTTGTTACACATGGACACAAATAAAAGCTACCGGAACAGTACATCGTAATACGGACCAATAATACTGCAGCACACTGTTTCAAACAACAAACCATGTTGTGGCCAGTTTAAAAAGTAGCTTTAAAAATAATGTTTGCTTTTGTTTCTTTTTCTTACCTCTCCATTCACGTCTACATGTTTCACGTTCAAAATTTCAAATGGTTAACAAATTGCTTCATCTTTGGTCTAGTTACAGCCCTTTGAGCCAAGTCGTCACGTCCGTAACGTTGGGGTTACCAGGTGTAAATGCGTCTTTCCACAATTCGTTATTTGTTAATTTAAATGGTTTCTTACTTATTAAATCTGGTGCATATATGGTATAAATCAAGTACGATTCCCGCGGACAGACGATACTGGTTTTTTCAGTTTATTTTTTCTTTGCAATCAATTCGACCAAAGATAGCTTTAAAAATAAAGTTTGGTTTTATTAATGTTGTCACTTCACCGTTCATGTTCATGTTCGTGGTTCAACATTCAAAACTTCAAATGATTAACACATTGGTACATCGTTGGTCTAGTGACAGTCCTTTGAACAACTCGAGGATTACGACTACATATGTCCCAAATTGTGCTTTTTAACATGTCACAGACAACCTTGTTCAAACAAATAAATGCGTGGTATTAAAATGTATTACCAAGTGTGTGATATATGTGTAAGGTTATCTTACAGTATCAAGAAACCTGCAATATGGCAGTCATAGTTTATAACCCAGAGTTATGTGTCGCAAAAATCATACGATTTAGGTTACGTTACTTCGTTGCAAACGTGTAGTCGATGTTTATTTGTTTTAATTAGCGTAATTATTTTTAATAGGCGATAATAAATTTAATATTTTTTTCAAACAGTGCGTTTTCTGCTCATTTTGCTCCACGAGCTTATCGAGAGTCCAAACAGTGTTTCATTTCTACTCCGCCCTTCTGAGATATTGGGCAATTTTGTTTTTAAACATATTCTGCTGCTAGCATTAAGAGAACATGTAGATATTGATTCCATTTTTTATTGTCCTTTGTGAGAATATGTACTCTCTGATATCTAATCTACTCTGATCCGTCACTAACGGACGTGTTCTTTTATCTTTCTTAAGAAAAACATTATACCTATCAATATTTTCATACCCATTCAATATCTTTCAAAATTCAATTTGATCGCCACGGAACTTCACTTTCTCTGGAGATGTTAAATCACATTATTTTATGCGTTCTTCAAAACATGCTAATACCTTCCATTTGGAGTCCCACAGTGATCCGGCCAGCCCTGTTCTCTTTAGCTTATACACACTCTCATAGCCAAGTAAATACTAATCATAATCTCAGTGATCACCTGTATCACAAGTTTCTATATCACTTTCACAATCAGATGCATAAGCAGACACAATATGAAGCATTTAGCCAACTGTGGCTGTCACACTACGTTGATTATATTATCTGTATTTTACCGTGTACTATATAATCCACACCCGTGCAATTATTGTGCGAGGCTCGTAACCATGTGGCATCTGACACCATGGTTCCCATGTGAGCAAGGTATCAACGATCAGTATTAAATGGAACTTTTTGTTATAAACATGACACCCCCGCCTAATTGCTTGCATATTTACAATTATAAGAAATAAAATTGCTATTTACAGTGTACAATTATGGTCATTGATATGTGCCTATCGGTTAATAAGTTTACGACTAAGAAATATGATGCATAACGATAAATAAATTCATTCATTTACAAAATTAGCCAATAAAAACACAGCGTTAATGTGATCGGTTTGCATAAATATACATGAGCTAACTGATAAACTGTACTTCTTATTGGTCAAACATTAGCGAAAAATCACAATCATTTGGTTAAAACCTTATTGAGTCACGCTTATGGTTGTCTGTTTGATCACACAGATACAACTAACTGATAAACATTTGTTAACTATGAAAGCAATTGTGAACTTGTTGCACGCATAACGATTCCAATATTCCTCAAGAAATAAAGTCATTTTGTGAGCTTGCATAAGCGCTAGTACGAATGCCTGTTACCTACGAATGCCTAGTCTTCATCAAGCTGATATTTAAATTTAAACAGCATTTGCGAGTGTTCTGTATAATGCAATCGACATATGTGTCGCATGATGTAATCGACATATGTATCGCATGATATACTCGATATGTGTGATGTATAATGCAATTGACATATGTGCTGTACGATACAATAATCATATATGTTATATGATGCCATTAACATAATTATCATGTGCTATATGATGCAATTGACATTTGTACTGTATGCTGCAATATCGACACATGTGCCGAATGATACAATCGACTTGCGCTGTATGATACAGTTGACATCCGGCAGGTCAGTTTGTCCGCTTGTAATGGTGTATACTCCGTTGGTCCTACTGGAAGTTAGCATACTGGTCAAACTGTGCCATGTACTCAAGTGCTAACTCGTAAAGGAACCGGTACTGCTCCTGTAATACAGGTACAATATGTATATATGCACTGTCAAAACTAATGATGATGCTGGTGATGATGATGGTGATGGTGATGATAATGGTGGTGGTAATGATGGTGATGCTGATAGTGATAGTGGTGATGATGATGGTGGTGGTGGTGATGATGGTGGTGGTGATGATGATAACAATAACAACACAATTTAGGAAGCATGTGTGGGAAAACCGACACATGGTTTGAGCCTGGCTCGAGGGGCACACCTAATTGAAACCTCCTGATTATGGTAGAACATAACGCGATGTGTATACATAGCAGCTAAATATACCGAATAAGACACTGTTTGACTGTGACAGACCTGCCATCCAGTGACAGTTGATACATTCAACATCTAGAGTTGCCTTTATTTGACCAACTAGACAATGGTTAAGCGGGATGTATGATGACAATTACATTATGAGAGAGTCGAAAGCTATGCCGTGTTAGTATACATATTCACTTTGGTAATTGATCATTGCATTACACATAGCTACGTCACACGATTGTTACGATGAACAAAACGTAACAAGAACTAATACCCCAAAAATCCTGTTATACACTATAGACAAATTATTAATGATTATGTCATCAGGACTAAGGCGAAAGACCCACCAGATATGTGACGTGTTGAAGGCGGCTTGAGCGGATGTGCTGAACAGTGTGGAACACGTCCACCTCCTGCTCCACCTTCATGTGTTCGAGCAGGTAGCTAGCAGCACACAGCAGGCCACAGCGAGTGGCCCCGTCTCTGTGGATGGACGGGCAACATGATATTATGTCAACAGCTTTCTTATTGATATTGAGATATATGTCCTGGCTTTGGATATTCGCGTTCATGGGTAGTACACGAAAACTGATATCGATGTTTACACAGGTTATATTCTTACGTACGTTTGACCTTAAAGGAGGAGGAGGCAATAGAAGGCCGTATGAGTAGGCACAAACTCAGTCAGTACGTCGTTGATTGAGTCAGTGACTCAGTGTCTGGATCAGCGATTCGGTGACTGAACGAGTAAGTGAATGAGTCAGTCATCCAGTCAGTACATCGGCGACTGAGTCAGTGACTGATTAAGTCAGGCAGCCAGCCAGGCAGGCACATCTTCACTCACGTACGCGGGTTTTCACCCACTCTCTCCTCCTCGCGCTCGCTCACTCACTCACTCACTCACTCACTCACTCACTCTCTCTTTCACTCACTCACTCACTCACTCATTCATTCACTCACTCACTCACTCATTCATTCATGCATTCATTCACTTACTCACGCCTGCACAAACACAATGGGCAATAAACATGTCAACGCAGACGAGAAGGAACACTTGATAGCCGTATTGTGTGTGAAGGTAGAACTCACGAGCAGTGGATGGTGATTGGTCCGTTTCCACTCTGTTGTTGCCACTTTTCGACCATATCCAGCAACTCTATGAAGACTTTCGTGCTGCTAGGCACCGATGCGTCATCGCCCCAACTCTTCAAATGAAACTGCTTCAGAACTGTGACGTTGTCTTCCGTCTGGCGGGTACACAAACCAAACAAACACAACGTGTGATATCCTAATTAACTTAGTCAATTGTAAAACAGATATTACTATTGTTATGTATTATGGTTATTTTGGCCAATATCTGAGAAATTTGCAAAATCCAATCACGCAATGCAGGTATGATTTCTCGACATTTAACACTGGTCAAAAAAGCGGTTGTACTGTTTGTTCTTTAATGGCACATGTTTTTAAGTTAAACTCATTTGTAAGAGACAATATATTATGTAGTACACAAAAGTACATACACGACCCGATTTGGTAAGCTTGAACTTCCGCACTGTTACGTTGGAGGTTTCTTTGACGTCTGCGTCTTCCAATTGGACGTCAAACGGACCGTACTGTTGACGTGTCGCGTCGTCGGTCGGCCAGTAGATGGCGCATTTCTACGTGAAGGACATCATAATTTCATATTTTATGAAACCATTACTTGTAATAATATTCTTCTTCCAATAATCTACCTTTTATCAACGACTAGGGATGCAGACAGGCCGATTGGCGAACACACACAAATAATAAACTTATTTGCATTGCAATTTGTTGTGTTCTTCTGTTGTGTCAGGTAACATCTCTATATGGTTTCCATTAATGTGGAATTGTGAAATGACTTACTTAGTAATCTACATATCTCTTTACAAAAACCACACATTGTCAGACTACGATACGCACGCCAACTACCATTAGAAATGATATGACCATACACGAGGAATATTTCATGATCATATTGTGAACATTTGTGTCGATAACATCCACGGCTAAACACCTCCTTCAAATAACGGACCTAAAGTAATCGGTTATCGATACCAGATTAGTCTTTATGCGCTGTCCGCAGTACGCCGCTGCTATCATTAAAGTAGGATTAATATTTTCGACAGAGGGCGACGTTAAACGAAATACTGATACGTACGTCATCAGTGACGTCACAATCGTCGAGCATAACGACCGTACGGGATTCATGGTCTGCCAACAACCTCCACATGTCAATGACTGTATTTGTCATCGGTGACTGTGTGACGATGTAGGCGTTGCGCTGCTTGTAACCCTGCAAGTGTAAGTACATGGCACGTATATGTTTTATATATCGTAGCAACGGATGTCAGAAAGTAGTGGCAGAAAGCATCCATCATTATCTAAACAGATTTTCTTACAACGCATTTCCACCTCAAATTGTCAACGGTCCCTCGTTCTGTTCTGTTCAGCAGCAGCAGCAGCAGCAGCAGCAGCAGCAGCAGCAGCAGCAGCAGCAGCAGCAGCAGCAGCAGCAGCAGCAGCAGCAGCAGCAGCAGCAGCAGCAGCAGCAGCAGCAGCAGCAGCAGCAGCATTTATTTGTTTTTGTGACGCTGTTTGTATGTGCAACTATGCGCATGTATACACATGAACGATTGTTCACACGTCCAAAAGTTTTTCAAGCAAATATGTAAGTAAATGCTAGTTTGAGTGGTTGATAAGCAACTTATAGATAATTACTTACAAATACTTACATGTACGGATACAGCGTTGATGTAATTGTTACAGCTTCCCTTCCACGGAGTCAACAGGTACAGTCGGTCTTGATCACCTAGTAAAATAGTGTGCATTTGCAAACAGCGATACGGATTCAAGCGCTTGATCTTCATTGAACTATTGGCGACGTTCACAAGGCTTTAATTACATATCATCAACTCATTAGGAATCAGGGTAGCCTATGTTGTGAACATTAAAATGTTGATTGGCTAAATTCTCACTAGGAGGCGAGACGGATTCTTATAAACCACCTCTCACTTTCCGCGTGAATGCCTGGAGGTGTTTTTAAGTTTTACTAACGTGATTTAACAAGATTTAACAAGATTTGCCATCCAAGCCAAAGGTCCAGATGGCAAGTGGACAAGGAAGCCATTGGCTTATCGAGAGTCCAACAATATTCATCTACTTATAACCCGCCCTCCTGAGATATGTGTCAACCTTGTTTTTAAACATATTCACGCTGCTAGCAGTTACACAATCTGTAGACAATTTGTTCCATTCATTTATTGTCCTCTGTGAGAACGAGTGCTTCCTGATGTCGAATCTACATTGATCCTTTACTAATTTTACCTCATGTATTCTAGTTCTGCTATCCTTCTTGAGTGATAAAAACATATTTCTATCAATATTTTCATATCCATTCAATATCTTAAAACTTCAATCTGATCTCCTCGTAACCTCCTTGTCTGTAGATTTGTTAAACCACATTCTTTCAGGCGTTCTTCGTAACTAAGGTCCCTCAGTTCGGGAATAATTTTAGTTGCTCTCCTTTGTATGCGTTGAAGCGTATCTATATCCTTCTTACGATATGGTCTCCATGCTTGTATACAGTATTCTAAATGAAGTCTAACTAAGTCCTTTTCTTTTATAATAGTACCCAGAACAGTATCTCCCATTTTATAGTTTACATCCAAGTTCCCATGTCCTGTATGCAGACATTTACATTTCCCAAAATTGAACAACATCTGCCATTTCTCAGACCATTTCATTAATCTGTCTAGATCGTTTTGTAAATGTTGTTTATCACCATCAGTATTAACCTTACTAAACAGTTTTGTGTCATCCGCAAATGTCAGTACGTTACTTGTTATACGGTCGTCCAAGTCATTGATATATATTAAGAATAATATAGGTCCTAATACTGATCCTTGTGGTACCCTACATTTCCAATTTGAAACTTCTCCATCTACTACAACTCATTTTCTTTTGTCTGTCAGCCATTGTTCTATCCAGTCAGTTATGCTATCCCCGATACCATGGGCTTTTAATTTAAGTAGTAATCTTTGATGTGGCACTTTGTCAAAAGCTTTATGAAAATCTAAGTAGATGATATCTACTAGCGATCCCACGTCTATCCACTTCGTGATTTCTTCCAAAAAACATAACATATTTGTTAAGCATGACCTCGCTTTAAGGAATCCATGTTGAGATTAATTTAATAATTTATGCTTAACGAGGAAATCCACCATTGTCTTTAATTAACCTTTCTAATAATTTACAAATCACTGACGTTAAACTCACTGGTCTGTAATTCTCTGATTTATTTCTCGAACCCTTTTTAAATAATGGTATGATGTTTGCTTCTTTCCATTCAAACGGAACAACTCCCTTTTTAATGACAAGTTGAATACTCTTGCAAGTGGTATACTGATTGGTTCTACTGTTTCCATTAGTAATTTTGGAGGAATCCCATCCGCTCCCGGTGATTTATTATCCTTCATTGCCTTTATTTTCTTAGCTACCATTTCTGGAGTTACAACTAACGGTCCTAAATATTCAGATTTAGCCTCCTGAAATTTAGCATCAGCAACTGGTAATGAACTAATATCTTCTTTGGTAAACACTGACAGAAGTAACCATTAGTTCTTCCGCCATTAAAAAACCCTGTGATATTATATTTCCAGCACTGTCTTCTAGAGGTGCAACCTTGTCTTGTACGCTTTATTTACTCCTGACATATGCATAAAAACTCTTGTTGTCATTGTTTATGTTACATGCTAGTTTTTGCTCATGGCTTCTATTAGATTGTCTGATTTCAGTTGTAGCTGCATTAAGTGCCTCTTTGTAATTTGCATAGTCTTCTTCCTTTCTGGTACGCCTATAAACCCTCCACACAGTTTGCTTTAATACAATTTTTCTAATAGCCTCTTTTGACAAGTGTTTCTTTCTACACCGTTTTCCTTGTTTTTGGAAGGGAACAATTGTATCATTGATACTCTCAATTTCATATTTTAGAATATTCCAACATTCAATTGCGGTCTTATTCATCAGCATGTTATTCCAATCTAGCTTTGCTAAGTATTTTCTCATATCTTTATAGTTACCTTTGTGGAAGTTTCTCCTATACGTTTTTTTAATTTTTACTTTCTGATTTTACATTGATGTCAAACGGTATTTGGTTGTGGTCACTGTTACCCAACGGTTCCAGTATTTTTACATTGTCCACTAATTATTTTTGTGATGACAAAACTATATCTAATACATTTTCTCCCCTGGTTGGTTCTAGCACGTGCTGAGTAAGGAAGCTATCCTGGATTAAAAATAGAAAGTGTTGGTCCTCACCCCCTGTACTCTCTAGATATTTCCATTGTATGTGTCCATGGTTAAAATATCCCATTATGATACATTCCCCTTTAGTAACTTCCTTTATAGCGTTGTTTATTTTTGTGTTGTCGTCTTCGTTTATGTTTGGACTTCGGTAAACAAATCCAATAGTTAATTTTGAATTTCCTGAAACAATTTTGCGCCAAACAGCTTTATCGCAATCTGCTTCCTTTTCTAGTTTTATTTCATAAGCCTGAATAGATTCTTTAACATATAAAATAACTCCCCCTCCTCGTCTTCCTATTCGATCTTTCCTAAACATTACGTATCCTGTCAGTCCTAATTCAGCATCTCTTATGTTGGCCCATGATTCAGTTATACCAATTATGTGAGGATCAATATCATCTACCATGATGTTTAATTCGTTTAACTTATTTACTATGCTCCTTGCATTTAAACATACGCATCTATAACCTGTTTCAGAGATGTTTTTCGGACGATTTCTATATTTGTGACCCCTCCTGCCCATTACTGGTAAAATCACTGTCAGTATTACCTGCTCAACCCGCGTCTGTGTTAGTGTTCTGACTAACTGCCTATATTTCCTAACTATGGCAGTTGTACCCTCCCTCTCTACGTTATTTGTCCCTACGTGTACTAAAACAGATCCACCCTTATCCGAGCCTATGATGTTTTCTACCCTCTCAGTTATCGCCTCTATTTTGGCTCCAGGCAAGCAGACCACCAAATCATCTCAGTCGGTTGTTTAAGACTCTGTCGGTCTTCCTAACTATCGAATCCCCCGCAAACACCCTCGCTCTCTTCCTCACCCCCTCTATCACTGCTGCAGAATAGCTCTTCCGTTCGATCCCTTCCATCACATTCTGTCCTGACTCCTTCCCTCCCGTCTCCGTCGCTCCTGTCTCCCCCACTTCCCTCTCCTTCGCTCTTGTCTCACCCACTCCCCCTCATTCACTCCAGTTGTTTTCCCTCCCGTCTCCCCACTCCCTTCTCCATCCCTGCTGTCTCCCCTATTCCCCTCTCCTTCACTCCGGTTGTCTTCCCTCCCGTTCCTTTCCTTCCCGTTTCCTTACGTCTTGTCTCCCTACGACCTGTCACCTTCCCTCCTCTCAGCTTCCTCCCAGGCTGAGGTGAGCTCTCCCTAGCATCTCTCTTGTCTTTCCCCACTTTATCACCTACTGTTCCCCAACCGGAACTAATGGCACAACCCCCTGTTCCCTTCCCACCATTACCACAAGTGATTATTGTTTCAAACTGAACCAAATAAAACTACTGAAACATCTGCGAAACTGAATTATTACCATTGATGATAATATAATAATAACAATAATAACGATCACTGACCCGGAATTACTTCAACGTGGCGGTTTTTGCCGATGTTGACGGGTTCGAGGGCAGCGCACAACTCGTCCTCGTCTTTCTTGACCAGCGGCTTCAGCGCGTTCAGTCGCTTCACAGGAAGATACCAGCACATGTTAGCAACGCTAGTCTATGTTACGTGATTACCTGTGTTGAACAAGTGAACTGCGTGTAGATTGCAACCAGTTACACATTCAATGTGAATATTGTCTTAAACACGGTTGTCATTGTTTTACGTGCGTGTGCTTACTTAGTATGTTCTGTCAAGGTTGAACTAACACTTACTTAGTATGTTCTGTCAAGGTTGAACTAACACTTACTTAGTATGTTCTGTCAAGGTTGAACTAACACTTACATGCGGAAAGGCATTTAAATTTGTCTTGTTATGATTTTAAAAAGTCAATACAATATATGTGCATATCTTTATCACAACTTTTATGAACGCTTCGCGTATGTTGTAGCAGTGTCACTGTTAAAGTGATGCTATCTGCTGGCGTCAACAACTCTACATTTCACCAAGCTTACAAGGCGATTACATTCATTTCATCACAGTTACTCTCTGGCCTAGATGTGAATTATCATTATCATGTAATGGCTTCTTATGCATTTGGCCGTCAAATTGGTATTTTAGATGTATATTTCTAGTTGTTTCTTGGTAACTACCATATTACCAAACAGGACGCCGTTTTTCTTTCGCCAGCGTAACATGTATTATTATATTATTATAATGCATATTGTTGGGTAACATATTCATTAATGTATTTTCATTTTGCATTTCAATTATAAGCAAATGTATTCCAATTAGCTTGGACTAGGTTTAATTCTGGGGGCTATTAATTATGTTGTATAAAATACTACAAATAAAATAATAGCAACACTAATACAAACCTCAAATACTAATACAAACCTCAAATTGTTCCGCAACTTTATTTTCTCGACACAATTCGTCAAACGTCTGCCTTAGCTGGGAACACGGTGTAACGGTCTCTTGACTAGACTCTATCAGGGCTTGATAGACGTACACGTACTGTTCCTGCGAAAGAAGAACAATGTATATGAAGTGCACCGCTTATTCGAAATGTAACAAGCCATATTAATATTACAACAACGTAAGAGGAATTAGGCCGAACCAAATGTGGCTGTTATTGTCATTCAGTGTGATATACATACGTTAATATCACTTGTTGCGCAGTATAACACTCCAACATAACCAGAATAGCCAGTCAACTTGTTTACAGTCTCAGCCCGCATGCCTATTTATATAAATATATATATATATATATATATATATATATATATATATATATATATATATATATATATATATATATATATTTATATATATTTATATATATATATATATATATATATATATATATATATATATATATATATATATATATATATATCTCAACCTTCTAGACACGCCTGGAAATATGCATGCTACTACATGCATACTACCTATTCAGCCATGTGTATGTACATACTCACTATTCAACAACCAATAGTTAAAGTATGACGTCATCTCACCAGAGTTTGGACCATGTTCATCCTCTGTTCCCTCAGCAGATTAACGCACTGGAAGACATCGACCTTTCCCTCTGCATTCGCTTGTTTGATGAGGATGTCAATGGCTATGAAGGTGCCCGTCCTTCCAATGCCCGCACTGCCAACGTATTAACACAAGTCGTTCAAATAATATTGTCTTGTGATATCTACCATACGTTAATAAAAAATAAGCCATGCATGCTAACGACCCACCCAATTGCAGATGCGTGTTTTCATTATTACAAATTATTAGTGTTTGGCGTTAACGCTGCAAACAAACTTGATCATAGTGAAGTATCGTAACACCTCTGTAGGAACATCATACTTTGTCTTAGCGTTACAAACAAAACACTATATTTTATTACCGTTAGCAACACTCATAATCTCGGAAATGATCTTCAGCTATGATCTTTTGTTATTATCTCCCACCCTCTATTATCATCTCCCATCCTTTGTTGCCATCTCTCACCCTATGTTATCATCTCCCACCCTCTTTTATCATCTCCCACCCTCTGTTATCATCTCTACCCTCCGTTATCAGCTCCCAAGCTGTTCTATCAAATTCCACCCTCTGCTATCAGTTTCTATCATGTTACAATCTCCAATCCTATGTTATCACATCCTATCCTCTGATATCATATCCCATTATGTGTTATCATTATTTGCCGTCCATTGTTAACATATCCCAAACTTTACTGTAATTTCCTACCATCTACCTTCATCTCCCATCATCTACTTTCATCTCCCATATTTCATCACTGTCCGTCTTGGTGGACGAAACAAGTCGATTAGCACACATTGTATATGACAAAAAAATGCGAGGTGAGACCAGCGTTCGAGGGAAAGGCACGCTCGCAATGCTGGCAGACACAACGATGAGTGGCACTTGCGCTGGAAGTGTGGATCCGACAAATGTGCATTTACTGCTGGTAGATCATCTCCCTTTGCCCGTCCACATGCCCGGACGGTCAATCCGTCGCGTTTCCAGGTGTTGATTATGATTTCGTCAGCAATAGCACAGTATATATTCTCACCAACCCGGATCACACGTCGAACTAACATAGTTGAGTTGTTATTATCGAGGCGTCAATACTGAGCGTGTTTCCTCTTTTCATGACATCCATGTTTCTTTCTTTTCTGAAATTTATGATGACGATGTCTGGTTAGTGGACACGTTACTTTGTGAATATGCCTCCTGTACAGCGTGCAGGTTTCCACATATGACTTGTCTACTCCACGTGAATATAACTTGCCATTATCCAGTGTTCCTAGAACACTACCACTCCTCTGGACTGGATAACTGTGTAGTTACGTAAACCTTTCCCTGCCGTCTCTGTGTAAGTAGTGCCCTCTAGCATGTAATACCGACCTGATCAGGACACGGTTTACGTAACTGGAAACAATCATAAACAATATTCATAACGTGGCGAACAATCTACGATTCAGGGTACAATTGCGTTGAATTTCAAAATAATAATTGATTATGCTGAGATAAACTAAAACACAACATTTATTTGTTTTGCAATACATTTAGCATTTGTTCCAGTAATCATGCTAAGCGACATCATTCACCTGCAGTGTACGACAAGGGGACCTCGTCGTACTTGGTCGAAGCTGAGCAACTTGCGGCGAAATGCGAGTAGAGGGTAGGCGTACTGGGGCGTGCCTTTATCAGGCCAGCTGGTGAAATGTAGGTGGTAAATACGCCTCATCTTGTTCGTCTCCTGCGCAACGATAGCGACAGTGTAGGTGTTATCAAAGGTGGATCAATAGTTTACTTTAACGTGCATGTATATTCAGAGCCGCAACTAGTTTCGGTTTAGAGCATCGTTGAGTTTGTTTTGTAATAATAAAATGTTTACGATAATTGATTTGTATTATTACATTTTAATTTATGTTAGTTATCAACAATATGTGCGTATTTTTTATTAGTATATTAATACTTTTATGACACCATCTTTCCAAATTGAACCACTTACCAACTAATGATATATCGGTCGAACAAACAGCACATTAATATACAGTCACCACTGAGGCATTAACTAATATTACATGTTTAATACTTTGTCTCCGTCACATAACGAACCTCATTCTTCAGCAAGAACTCGCTGATAACATATTCGGCGAATGTCTCTTCCTTGACGCTCTCCGTTACGAAGTGTCCCCAGGTCTGAGTCTCGCCCTTCTTTGGCCAGTACTGACTACACTTCTCCTAATTAATTCAACACAGAAAAAGGCAAGACTTAGCACAAGGTGAAGACGACTGGGAAGATTTCTTGCAAGATTACTAGATAGAATAATAACTCAGGCAGGGACAGCGGCTTGGGGACGATACGACGAGATGCCACGAGATACCACGAGATACCACGAGGTGCCACGAGATGCCGCACTCTAACGTAGTCGAACGTGGTGAAACCAAACATTCCGCTTTAGTACAACGCCAACACATTGCGCAGTCTTCTCGTTGCTTGAAGTCTTACCTTGCCGTTTTCTATGTTGTTTGCCAGCATCATGATTGTGTTGGACTTCTCCTGCCAAACCATTCTCCACGTATCTTCTGCGGTACAATCACGGGGTCCTGTCCACAGAAAATATCAGACATAACGTAAGACACGTCGTAAAATGTGATTAAATGCATCGAACATTAACTATCAAAATTTACAATAATTATTCGATATGAGCTTATGTCAGAACTGAGGATAAAGTGTAACATAATGTGTTGTATCATATCAATGTAGTGGACAAACGATTGCCACAAAGGTAATGTATACATAAAATATACTATTTGTCAATATTGTGTCACGCATTCAAGTAGGATGAGTAATCAAATAACAAAATGTAATCCATACCTATATGGACAACGATATTTAGACATTTAGAAATCGGTTCATATTAGTTCAGCCACATTTTTTTTTTTTAAATATGTGAACGTATATTTCTAGATGTTGGAGCATAACATGCTACCTTGGCAAGCAATGTAAGCGTTCTTCGTTTCACCATAGCCCTGAAAACAAATAACAATTCAAGACTAACACGATTGCCATCCAAAGCAACCAGCTCCACAATTTATACTTAATTGGTTTTCGAATTGTACTTGAGTTGGCTCCCGTGATTTCGTAAGACCTTTTGACAATATCGTAAAACTACAGTGCACCTAAATTTGAATTAGTGTAACGTCTGCGGAAGTTGTTTACCAAGTTAATTAAATTTGTAATATAAAAATACTGCAAAGCAAAAAATACTTGTATACTAAGTTGTTTTCTAATTATCAGCAAGAACACCAGTAACTTTGTCCTTTGAGCGACAAGTTCTTCACAGCTGACTGACCATGATATGGTTAGCGTTGATGTAGTCGCTCTGACCCTTGTCTGTCGCCAGGACGACCCGTGTGTGATCATCTATAAAGGCACAAATACGTGACGACTTTGATTTTAGGTACAAGTATGATTCGAACTAGAACACGAGGAATATGAGCTGAGCATTAAGCATAGCTGTAACTATACGTTCTGGTGTAAAATGTCGTATGCACTCAGCGTTGTAGTCACAACAGGACGTACGAAAAAAAGTCGCTACAACTTCAGCTTCTAATTGCTCGCTCTGATTGGTATTATCCATCGAGACTATATTGTAGATATTAATTGGAGCAAGTTCCTAAAAGGGCATCTTCATTTGTCAAAAGGGGCACAGTAACCCAATAATCCAACCACGGGTACCACGCAGCAAAGACAAGGCGTGGGGCGTGGCAAATGTTTAAATGATACATAGTGCCTGTGTGTTCACTGGATGTGATATTACGTGGTTTAGAGCATTTTGAGCAATATAAAATACTGTATTCCCACAGATAAGTACAATGCAAACACATGTGATGTTTACATATTAATATAGTAATTAGTATTTTCTGTTAAAATGTCGTTACCATAGCCATTTAAGACAGGCAAGAAATGCGAAATGTTATTATTTTACTTACACGCTATGACGTCCCTGAATCGGTTGCTTGGTTTGTTATCTGGCTTCTTCGCCGCTGTACACTTAGCGTGGATACCACGTGGCAGCTCCTGCAAGGCGAAATAACATATAGAATCATGTTTTCCCTAATTGGTCAGTAATTCATGGACACGTCACATAAAGAACATCAGCATGGTTAATACATTAGAAACACACATACACTGTTCTGATACACACTCATGTCCAACAATATATTTTCTCTCCAAATGTAATTGAGATAGTGTCCAATGTAACCAGTACCGACCGTTACATTACAGCGTATGACACAACAGCGTATGACAGAAGTACGTAGATATTGGGTGACTTCTAAATCGGTCGCAAACAAATGGTTTACAATTGTCATTATATTTTTTAACATTGGTCAGTGTTCAATATAATTATTATATTATTTTAATATATGTCGTCAAACATAATTTATTTTAATTGTTAGCTAAATTTAAATGCCTTGATTAGTATTATAACTTTTTAATATTGGATTATAAGCATAATTATGTTAATTTTTTTGCATTTAAATTTTCTTGTAAAATGCATTGATCTGCATAGTACGATTGTCTGCGCCATAAACGAACCGTGTATTATTATTGTTATTATTATTATTATTATTATTAGTATTATTATTGTTATTGTTATTATTAGTACTATTACCATCATAATAATAATTATTATTATATTATATTCTATCGGGACTCTGACATCGAAGCACGCAGGACAAATGTACTTATATGTTTGAGTGACAATCACATGTACTTTATGGTGAAGGAATCATTGCAAGTTGCAACACGTGCAAAGTATATGCCAGTTTGATTTAATTACTTTAACTAATGTTATTAAGTAATTATGAGGTGTTTAATCGATATATTAAGCGTAGATTAGCAACAGAAAAGTTCGAATTCGAGTACGAAAAGCTTGTAGTTAAACCACCCAAGTGGATATTGACAAAATCCATCTGGTGCCAAAGGTTGACTGTAATATTTAGACCGTTCAGTCCACCCTTAATGGAAGACGGTGTGCTTTAATCCTAATATTTGTTTAATTGCTATGACCTCGGAGGTCAACGTAATTAGCGAACAGAGAGGGAGCCCTGGGAACCCTGGTTTGCCGCAACGTCAAGAGTTCAAAAGTTTAACCTGCAAACTGGAAATGGAAGTGCTGGTCGATATCATTGTCCAGCGGTTGAGACGGTGGGTCGTTTAACAAGTTGACCAATGGTAAAGCGTATTGGGTATTTGAGGAATCACAACTCCTCTAGTGATGGCGTCTGAATTGGGAGTATAAACATCCCGGGGGGGGATTGCAAGGGCCGACACAAGCTACATTTTAGGCATCCATATTGTCAGTAAGGGTGGTCCTGATGGGCCAAACCTGCTTTAGCACTAGGCTTCAAAATTACCGGTCAGATTTAACCATGTTTCGTTTTAATCTTCTAGACATTAATTGTGTAAGTGATTTTTACATTCAATACTTTTCTTTACGGTTTACACTGATATAATATCTTCACTGTTCTTTTCATTGTCATCTTTAGCGATTATATTACTACTATGTACGTATCCGTCTGATGCAAACGATCAAAATCGCTTCGAACCTGGAAAACTATGCGTTGACTAGACGAATGTAGTACTCTATGTACTCATTGGTCGAGTGAGTACAAAATCAATTATAAACCTCGTCCTGGCGACCGCAAAGAAGACTGACAATTAAAACACTTATATATCTGTGAGAAATGCCTCCCGGACCATTGCGCGCGACCCCGAAGAAGATTACATGTGGGAGGCATATCACAGATCTTACAACGGTGTTTGTTCATCGACCCACCTCATACTCGATCTTGAAGCCGTCCTGTCGTTTCTTGCCTTCAACATAAGCGACGAGGTCACCGACTACGATGCCGGGTGTCGTCGCCTGCTGCGTGTTGACGTACTCCACTGGCGCCGTCTCCTCCTGCTTCACGTCCTCGATAGCATCTCCTCCTGTCTCTATCCTAGTCTCACACTCGGTCTTCCCTTCTTTACGACCTGTCCAAGATTAGAACATATCTGACATGTTGATATAGTTTCTTTAAACAGAAGAAGGTTCCAGGAGGGAACATGTAATAATGGTAAAATTATATTGTAGATTCGATACAAAATTGCATATATTCGTGAGACCTATAACATCTAAAAGTTCAGTCAGCTGTAAATGATTACCTGGTTACAGAGAGTGATGGATGTGCGAACGAATAGTGTTCGCGCAATAATTGCAACGTGGCTGAATGCTTCACAGAGAGGTCAACATGGCGTTGGAATGAACAGGTCTGCCAGGGGGTGATATGTCAAGCGCTTTGAACAGTCCCAAGGACTGGATACCGCGCTATATAAGAACGTACCTTTACTTTTTTAAGTACCTACCTTCCTACCGAAAAATTGCTGGCTTTGTGAATATATTAAAGAGCAGAACCGACATATAAAAAAGGCAAAAACTTCCATAACCACTTGTCACCTGGAGCTCGTTGTGGTGGATGGCATTCGTATTACATATGTTACTATTGGTGTGTATCATGTCGTTACCAATTCAGTAGCATTAGAATATCACGTGAGGTAGCATGAAGCTGCCTTATGTAAAAGAAGAATGACGTACATATATTAGAGGAATGTAGACATATATAAGAGCGTGCACGCTGAAATTATTGAGATGTGAAATTAATGTTGTATAACTTTCAACGCATGTACGAATTATCTTGCACTTTATCTAAGCTTGACCTATTTCTTTCATCCCATTCATTCAGCTGTATAAGTGAGTATCTGCTGTAGAAAGTGGCATATTTAGTAAACGTGTTCGTTCAATAATTACACCGTCGTTGAATGTTTCCAAGAATGTTTGAGTGAACAAGTCTGCCAAGGTGATATTTAATGCATAACATATTGTTTATTATATTGTTATTAAATGTTGTTTAAAAAATGGCTAAGATTTGCCCATTGTGCGAATGGCACATTCGTTATGGTTTAAAAAAAACAGTTTGGTTTCTCCTACAACGTTCAAACGTTACGAATTTACAGCTTTTTGCGGTTTTTGCGTTGATATTTTATTCATTTGTTGTCAACATACACATATAAATTCAACCACACTGGCGAGTAATTGCGTGAGCAGTCGCCACACTTACCGTGGGTGCTTCTCTTAAAGAAGTTCACCACAAAGTTGGCTGCTTCCTCTTTATTTTCCTCTGCACGCCTACGTCTGAGTTTAAGGAAAGCACACGTGTAAACAGTTGTTTTTGTTTGTTTGTTGTTGACGATAATGATGGTGATGATGATGGTGGTGGTGATAATGATGATGATGGTGGTGGTGATAATGATGATGATGGTGGTGATGATAATGATGATGATGTTGGTGGTGATAATAATGATGATGATGATAATGAATGTAATTGTTATGCTACTATATTTTGAAAACTTACACGCATGCATACACGCATACGAATGTACGTACACACGTACTTTCCTACACACAGACATACACACACATACATGCATACATACACACATACATGCATACATACATACATACATACATACATACATACATACATACATACATACATACATACATACATACATACATACATACATACATACATGCGGACATACGTACATAGGTACACACGTACAAACGTACATACATACAAGCACATGCACATACACACACACATACACACACACATACACACACAAGCACACATTAAATTAATAATATATTTATAATAATAATATATATATATATATATATATATATATATATATATATATATATATATATATATTATATTATATGTATTCTTATATATATATATATATATATATATATATATATATATATATATATATATATATATATATATATATATAAGAATACTGATTTTGTTATTATGCAAAACTGTAAAATATCATATAATATTTAACTAGAAACGGGTAGTTTCTTGTCTGAAGCAACGGTAATAAGAAAATATAACAACGAACGTTAACTCAAATACCTGATAACAATGAAAACGACAACAATGACGGCAACGACGACTATCAAGGCAACGGATACAGCAGCAGCAATTGTCGTTGTCCCGACACTTGACGACATGACCATCTTGTCGTTGGAGCCTTTTCCTTCAGTGGTTGTTGTAATGGTTGGTGGAGAAACAAACAAATACAACGTTGAACCGAGAAACCATCAGACACAACGATGAAAGTCTGAACAGTTGAAATACATAACAGCGGGCCAGCGGACTGACATAACAGCGGTCCAGCGGACTGACTTGCAGCGGTCCAGCGGACTGACATAGCAGCGGTCCAGCGGACTGACATAACAGCGGGCCAGCGGACTGACATAACAGCGGGCCAGCGGACTGACATAACAGCGGGCCAACGGACTGACTTGCAGCGGTCCAGCGGACTGACATAGCAGCGGTCCAGCGGACTGATATAACAGCGGTCCAGCGGACTGACATAGCAGCGGTCCAGCGGACTGACATAACAGCGGTCCAGCGGACTGACATAACAGCGGTCCAGCTAACAGATATAACAGCGGGCCAGCGGACTGACATAAAAGCGGGCCAACGGACTGACTTGCAGCGGTCCAGCGGACTGACATAGCAGCGGTCCAGCGGACTGACATAACAGCGGTCCAGCGGACTGACATAACAGCGGTCCAGCTAACAGATATAACAGCGGGCCAGCG
The DNA here is from genome assembly GCA_963662155.1 of Lamellibrachia columna. Lineage (NCBI taxonomy): Eukaryota > Metazoa > Annelida > Polychaeta > Sabellida > Siboglinidae > Lamellibrachia > Lamellibrachia columna. The sequence continues at coordinate 36,671,845 of OY759269.1, read as the reverse complement.
GACTGACATAACAGCGGGCCAACGGACTGACTTGCAGCGGTCCAGCGGACTGACATAGCAGCGGTCCAGCGGACTGACATAACAACGGGCCAGCGGACTGACATAACAGCGGGCCAGCGGACTGACATAACAGCGGACCAGCGGACTGACATAACAACGGGCCAGCGGACTGACATAACAACGGGCCAGCGGACTGATATAACAGCGGGCCAGCGGACTGACATAACAACGGGCCAGCGGACAGATATAACAGCGGGCCAGCGGACAGATATAACAGCGGGCTAGCGGACAGATATGACAGCGGGCCAGCGGACAGATATGACAGCGGGCCAGCGGACTGACATGACAGCGGGCCAGCGGACAGACAAACTAAGATCATGCCCGATTCGTAGAACGATCGCCGTATTGTGTGAGGGATAGGCTGTCTGGCAGAACGAGAATTAATCGCAATAGGGAATTAAACCACAATTGGTCTACTGATTGACAGAATGGAAATAGACCAACAGAAGAACAATGTATATAGAAGGAACAAATGTTTAACAGCTTCATCGACGGACCGACTGAACTACGAGCAAGCCGGTCGACCAACCCGCATCCTGGGCTGCCTACGAGTTTGTAAACCATACTAACACCCCTGAAACGGATTGAGTTACAAAAAGCCGGGTTACCTCCACACACAATCTCGTCTCCCTCCCACTTTGAGCGTTTGCCGCAGACGAGGTGGTTCTGTGGTCCGTCGCTGAAGTAGCCAGACTCACACGTGTACGTCGTCCTGTCCAGATATCTTGACCCAGTCGTCTCGGCCTTGGCACGTGCAACGGTTGGAGGTGGTCCACACTTCACTTCTGACAAAAAAACCAGTCCGAACATAAATGTCCACTGCTGTAAGAGTACTTCATATATTCTTTCTTTTTATACGACTATCGAAGACAAACCGAAAGGTATTCTAACAAAACGTGTCCACCATATAAATACACATAATCTGAGTGCGCGTGCGTGCGTTCGGGCGTGCGTGCGTGCGTGCAGGCGTGCGTGCGTGCGTGTGTGCATGCGTGCGTGCGTATGTGCCTACGTGCTTATGTGCTTACAAGCGTTCGTTTGCCCAAAAGAGCTTATGTTATTTTTAAAATTATATATATATATATATATATATATATATACATATATATATATATACAAATATATATATATATATATATATATATATATATATATATATATATATATATATATATATATATATATATAAACAAAACCGACTTACTTTTTAAGAAGTTTGCGATGAATGTTTCGCTGGTAGAGGTGATGTTTTCGTTGTTAGTAGCCGACACTTGCACCTCGTACACGTCGTAGTTAACACTGTGTAGTGTAAGCCGTGTGTCGCTGACTCGTTCTGCCTTTTTGTGTTGCCAAGTATTATTACTCTTGAGTTTGTAGAACACAACTACGGCTATGATTTGATCGCACCCGCTGTAATTCAGCGTCTGTGAGGAAAGATAAAACGAACAGATATTATGATGTCATGATATTTTAGAACAGTTCTTACTCCAAAATGTTACAGCGGATTTACACATGAACAAAAATAAGAATCGACGCCTTCGTGCACGCATTAGTAAGCCATGCCATGTTTGATGGAAGGAATATTCAATTTGAACGCAACATAAACAATTTGTTTTTAAAAATGTGTTAAAACTTCACAGATCTTTCCCAATAAACTCACATACCCAAGATAATGTACAATGTAATCTCCATGAGCTTTTAAACTTTGGCAACATGTTTCATCGTTAAACTTGGGAAAGCATGACAAGTAATGTGACATTTGATAACTGGCTAATGTAATAACCAAAATATCCATTATATTATTTTATACAGCGGTAATTTCGTCATGCGTTCAACACAAGCACACCTTACTGACCTTCAACATCACACATATATTTCCGTTAGTGGAGATGTTCTGAGTTGAAAACGTCACGTTCTCTATGATGGGGATGTCTGGAGCTGAAATGGAACGCAGTTTGTTGCATTTTAACATAGCAAACATACGGCAATAACCACACTGCTGTCTATATAAGTCACACAACATTATAAAATATCATCTCACCGTATCAATTATTCAAGTTCACTGTGAAATGTTTGCTAGAATTTAGGCCATAATCTCCCTTAAGAAGAATCAGCCATTGCTATATTTAACCACGCAACAGTTTGACTCACACGTTGATGTTTTGTACGACAAAAAGGTACATAAATACAAATCAAAACTTCGTAGCCAAATTATAATAAACATAGTCGAAAATGTGTAGTCTTTGGATGGAATGTACGCAAAAGTATTTCTCCAATGACACGTTGTTATTTACGAGCCAGTGTCTTCTTTGGCCTCGGCCCTCCTCCTGACAATAACATTTGGAACATAAGAACTTTGCCAACACGACCACTTGTGTTATGTACATAAAAAAGCGCTAACATAGCGTCACCCTGCAGAGCATACACACAGCGGTATATCGAGACTAATAAACAATTTACTACCAGTAAATGACCCTTCCATTGTTTTATATGTCTCGTTTTGGTGAACATCCTAGTTTTGGAAAAACGTTTCCAAAGTATGTGTTTGTCAAGGCCTAAATCACAATATGCCATACGTGCACAACGCATTACATGGGAAAAGCTTTTTGATGTTTGCTTGGAACTTTAAAATAAGTGTAGCAGTTGATGTAATATTACAATTACATCATTAAATAATTGGTGCCTATCATGTTTTGGTCATATATGGTTTTCAATAAATCCGCTATAATGTGAGTGTTATGATGGAACGTTAGATTATAACAATACGTAACTAGCAGTAATAGTTGCAAGTTGGCCACAGACAATTTGAAATTGGATAGTTTCATTTTGCGGTACAAACAAAAAGTTATTTTATAATTTTAATGCAAATATATATTATATTCTTTAGAAACATGGATTTATAGCATATCCACTTACCTGTACAAGTAGTGTTGAACCTGGTGACGTCGGTAAATGTTCCAGCCTCGCGGAGCTCGTTCTGTTGGCGATAAGGTTCAACCTTGACTGAGTAGTGTGTGTTGAATGTCAGGCCGGAAATGTGCGTCTCAAACCGATCCGTGTTAGATATTTGTGATAGTTTGGTTGTATTTATATTCGACTTTCCTTCAGGTTGAAGCCAGACGATGTAGTAGTAATGAGTCTCCAGACCAGAAGAGATGTTCTTAGCTGTCGGCCACCTCACTGTCACTGATGAACTGTTGATGTAGTCAACTTCTGGCTTGTCCGATGATTCAAAATACGGGGTGTCTGGTGTAAAAAATACGTACTTTCTGTGGATACAGTTTTTCGTCGATGGCGCATGGAATAATACATACGTTCTTGTAGAATACGCATGCAATTATTTCAAGGATGTTAAAATTATCAACAATTAATTATACTGATAAAATATTTGATTCGCATACTACAAATACTATTTCCGTTGATGTATTATTATTATTATTGCGACAAATTGCCTTAATTGCCATTTTTAAATAGTATTTATATCTTTAACCGTTAGCATTATTAATAACAGTAAAACCCAAAAATGCACGCACGCACGCACGCACGTGTGTGGGTGGGTGGGCGTTTGCGTGCGAGCGTGCGTGCGTGGGTGCGTGCGCGCGTGCGTGCAACTTACTTATGTATGTTTTGCAAATAATTGACGTGTACCAAGCTTCACAGCCGCTGGTACAATTTCCATCCTTAACATCACAAAGTGTCTTGTCCTTGCAACGTCCGCAGTCTTCTTCACAGTTCTTCCCGTAAGCTCCTGGGTCGCAGTCTGGAGAACAATTAAATTAAAATGTCCATATGTGCGATGTATTAGTTTGGATACAATTAGAGTAGGGCGGTCGATTATTCACACAACGGCAGCCAATGTACACAAACAATTCTGCCTCAATACGATAATATATTTCCTTAAACCGACGTATTTAACCGGGTAACAACATTTATAGTCACACGTTGTATGTATTATTCTTCTCGATCAAATATACTGATTGTCATTCCTGAAATGTACACGTAACATTTTAAAACCTGATATTCAATGTTGACGTCTATTATCTTACATATTTCATATTACCATTAATGCTCATAATAGCGATTTAACGAAAATGCGAAAATTATTGATACACGCATGATTACCCCTAGAAATGGGTGTGATGAATTATTAGTTAGGTATCTATATTAACTTCCTTAAAATATTTTTGGAGAATGTGAACTTCGTATGCAATAAAGATAAGACAGTGCAGACCTTTCACATGGTAAAAACACATTATTGTAACGATACACACCTTTTACACAGTCCGGCTGCTGCTTGCCCGGGTCACAAACCTCACAACCGATGACGTCATTACAGGCTGTTGTACACTCTTGGCACGCTGTGGAGCATAACATATTATATTAATATATTTCAACTGTCTCATGTGTAGTCGTGTCGCGAGTGTCTTCGTGTCCTAAACCCCGAGTAGCCGAGGCGACGACGTTCTTTCTGGTTTACAGTTTTTTAATTAAAGGGAATAATAAGTTCGTTACTTCATATTACTTGCGTTTCGTACGATCTAGTTATGCTTCCCACTGCTGGGAAACGAAAGGGTCCCATGCTCGCTAGGATATTTAGACTGATGAAGCGACTCCGTTATGAGTTACCCTAGTTGACTGCGGTATAGATCATTGAATCGAATATAAAGCACAAAGCACTAGCTAAAGTGCTTTATCTTTGTGTACACAAGGTTTAACATTGTATATATGCAACAACAAAAATGTATTTATAAATAAAATTAGATGTTTAATGCGTCTAACTCGCATAGCGCACGTAAAATTCGAAGTTAATGAGATGAGCGATCACGTGGTTGTTTTACGTCACTGATTATATGGGTTTACATTCAGTCAGTGCAGTACTTCAGCATAGTTTCACTCGCGTTACTATGCTGAGTGATGGCGATTTCACTTTTCCAGAATAAAAGTATGACGTAACGATTTCGAACCGTAAGCGGCAAGAAGAATCATCTTCAAATTCGGCTCTTTCGGAGCAGATTAGCGGCGCCAGTAGCCTTTGACTTCGATCCTATTTGCTTTCTGACCGATCCATGAAAACGACCACACACTTCTCATATACACACGCATACACATGTGACGTGGTCAAACATTACTCTTACTTCCAAATAAAGAAAAAAATAAACAAAAAGTTGCCATATCCTATGCCTAGTTTTGCGGAGCTAGGCGTAGAAGATATAGCTTTTGGTTTTGTAATTTGTTATATTATATTATTTTTTGCGTAATATGTTATATATTATATTATATTAATGTTAAGGATACAACGAATTGTATCAGCTCCAATGATTTGACTTGTTAAAATGCATTTGTTAAAATGGAAAAATATAGCGCCGTATTTTATGCGAAAAGAAGCGGAAGCTATAAAAGAGGTCACAAAGTAAAATTTCGGGTTAATGTTGAATTAAATCAATTAACAAATGCTTTATTCACAGTAAGACACACTTTAAGCTTCATGTGCTCGGTACACAATCGTTTCGGCCGAGATCACTGTGTCCGTTGTGCTCTAAGGCCGAAGTTACCAGAGTTGCGGGTCGAACTCTCCAAAGAATGCTGTCCGGATGCACCGGGCCGAATTCACCGTGAGCCGACATCACCTGTATCCACGCTGACAGCTCGCTTCGATCCTAGGTGGACGGTGGTCGACGACGCTCGTGTCGCTGCCTGTGTTCTACGGATTGCTGGCATCAACATAGCCTTCACTACTGTGAACAATGTTGGCACATCGTCCCTCTTTGAATTAGATTTTAGCACCAGGAAAACCCAGAGTTACAACCTTCTCTGGTCTGGATCGCAGTGAAACAAGGTTTCTCGAAGCGAGCAAAGCCGGCTGTGTTTTGTTGGCTTGAAATTTGCTTTTGTAAACAAAGTTGGCTCTGTATGGAACTTAAAGGATCTACATCTTACTTTATTCTTACTAAAGTTTGCATTACAATCAAATGCCCACAATAAACCATTCTGACGCTCACTTCTAAACAACTGCTACCGCAGTCAACAGTACGATGAATGAATGAAAAGCCGGGAAAATATGCATAATCGAGGCAGGCCGGTAGAACAGAGTATTATTTGGAATTATTAATTAATTGAATTCTAAAGGAATTTCGGTGTTGTGGAAATGGACATATGCTATAAGATGTAATATAATATGACATCAAGCAATCGTTGTTTTTATTCATTTCAAACAGAAGAAGAAACCGCGTTTCAGTTCAACATAGCTAACTGCAATTATATTAACTGAAGTAAAATATCAGCAAATAAAACAAATTGTACTATCAACTACCCCGAAACTCAGATAATTCACTGCATTTAATGTCACGTTGTGCAGAAACACAATGCGTTGTTATGAGAGTGCAATTACCTAATGTGCCGATATTGCATAATCACTGCAGAATGTATTTAATTTTAATGTGAAGACAATAGTAAAACTGGATAACATTTCCTATTGTCTTAGGGTTGTGAAGGTACTACTCTGGTTTAGATGATTTCTCAGATGATTTAAGAAATTTACATTTTACTTGCTAATTACGCGAAAACCAGTACCAACAACTTGTATTATAGTTACCGAGATGGTTATTATATGGCAGGAATGCAATGATGTAGAATTGTAATGACTGATATATCGTGTCATGTGAATACATTATGCAAAGCACATCAATCTAAAAGCAATAATTCTTAGCAATTTATGTATATTCAGTAGCTTACATGACTGCATAGCTGGATACTACACATTCACGAGTATTTTATTCTTAGTTGATACCTATTCATTTTATGGAGACGTAGTCAATTTTATGTATTTCGCCAACAGGTATTGGTTTGACGTGCTTTATCCAGTCGAGTGAACAAAGGCTATTGGGACTGAAGAAAATTGAGATTCAACCATTTTTCTTTTGAACCATGGTCATGTCAATTGAGATTATGAGCAATAACTTTTAGTTACCACTGAATAATCAACAGGTATGAGACACTGTTAGGGCGATAAACATAACTCAGCAGATTCATAATTAAACCGGAAACTGCTGTACACCATCCGTACACGATTAATAAGAAACCGGAGATATTGGTATACTATTTTAATTTATCATGTTCAGTATTTGTTTCGCCAAAATACTGTCACTTAGTATCTACTTACCGACATGTCTATGACCAATGACAACCACTTCACATAGACTAGCTTCATATGAGTTGTCACCTCCATCCCGCCTGAAGCTGAGATAACGAGCGATCCCTTTACACTGTTCTTCGACTGTTCCACTAGCGGCCACTCGGCCGTTGTGACTCGCGCACTGTGTGTGTTTAGTTTTGTCCGGACTGTCACCAACACTCAGTATGAATGTGTCCAATCTTTCGTGAGTATTGCCTAAAAGAAACGTATGTTATGATATTACAATAATATGATAAGTGTTGCGATACATTACTGTATTTCTAAGTTATTTAAACTATTCCATATATATTTTTTAAAAGGTACTGAATTATATCAGTATGAAGCAATGTTGCACAGGTGGGTGATTATAAGCAAAGTTTTGTGTCCCTCATGTTTACAGTTCAACATATCCGTAACAGAGTGTTTCCACTAATGTTTCTCAATACTTCAAGGGATACGTAATTCACAATATACGTAATTCATAAATACATATTATATGCAAATTAACTCAGTTGTACTATTTTTCCTCGATTACATCAGGCAATTACCCTAAAACATGTTGTCCCTATACACCCAAAAATCGAGGTCTTGCATATCTTTCATTTCATATTCTACATGAGGGTAATACTTGTCCTAATAGAATATGTAACACAACTGTAATAGGTTAGATTAATTGATTATTCTACAGATAAAACATATACCTGTCACTTCTTTTTTTCTTTACAGCACGGACAATTACGTGTGCGCCATATGATGTCAAATAAAAATGTTGGACCATCTGCCAAGCGAAGAGGGTTAAAGTAAAGTAGAAGAAGGTGAGGCGTGTCCGCACGCAGAGACGTGTCCGCACGCAGAGGCGTGTCCGCACGCTGAGGCATGTCCGCACGCTGAGGCGTGTCCGCACGCTGAGGCGTGTCCGCACGCTGGGGCATGTCCGCACGCTTAGGCGTGTTCGCACGCTGAGGGAGGCATGTCCGCACGCTGAGGCGTGTCCGCACGCTGGGGCATGTCCGCACGCTGAGGCGTTTTCTCACGCTGAGAGAGGCATGTCCGCACGCTGGGGCATGTCCGCACGCCACGTTATTGACCTAACCGCGGAGTATTTGGTTTCAAAACTGTGTTCTTTGGTAACATCTAACTCATACATCCAAAATTTTAACCAGCGAACTAAACTCCTTTGCGACGGTAGAAATTATAATATGTTGTTTTTGCAGAATCTCGTGTAATTTTATACATATATTGATACGTAACTCACATTATCAATAATATATGCATATTGGTTTCTGCATTGTTGGAATGTGTGTCATTAGTGGTGTCGTTGCACAAATCAACTTTACTGCCATAAACTGTGCGTGCGGGAAAATTTACAATCTTCCCGTTCGTTTGGGGCATATCCCCATAGGCGTGTACGGATATGCCCCAGTGCGGTAAGTTAATTTACATAACGTGACGGCCTGATGTAGATGTTTAATTTGGTTTGCCCGTCTGTTTACGGAAGCACTAGTCATGTGATATATGGGGCATCTCCGCACACCACTGATCAATACATATGATAACATATACGTTTTCCTTAGTGAAGAAAAAGTACAATAATTGGTAGTTGTAAACTAAAATGGCGA